>SKCR01042943.1:0-43583 GCA_019454045.1 Zanthoxylum bungeanum
ACGCTGTGATTAACTGATGCTGACGTGGCAAGTTGACTTGGTTGACCTTGTGACGTGGCTGATGACGTGGCGTGACACATGGCGAAGTTGACTCGTTGACCGCTGACATGGATGATGACGTGGCGACACGTGGCTATGATGAGTGTCGGCAGCGTATGATGATGCCACGTGGCACGGCGCATGTTAGCAGATTGGTTGTGATGGTGACACGTGGCTCGGCGCACGTTAGCAAAGTCAAACTTCTCAAATTCTGATCCGTTGACCCGGTGTATGTTAGCAGATTCGGCGCATGCTGGGCGTCGCGCCGCTGAAGGTCTGGGCGTCGCGACGCTGGAATTACCAAAATGCCATTTTTCGCCAATTTTCACTGTTTTGCCCCAAATCACCTCCAGAATGTCCTGAAACTTTATTTATCTACAAAATAACACAAAACACATCAAAATATTCACAAGACTCAAGAAACTATACAAAATATTAGGATAAATGAGTGGGAAATAGTGATATAAATACCACTCATCAAGATACGACATATGCCCACATCTATATAGGACTTCAAGTGTCCGATTGAACGTATCTCACATTCAATCGAATGCACTTTGTCCGGCGCGGCAAAACGTCGTGGCAAAGGTAGCCCGTAGGCTTTCTATCCCTCAAAGTGGAGGACCTTTAATCCAACTTGATTTGCCCATGCGCGATGCAACATGTTGCATGATTATGCAAGAAGATGACATACAAAGAAAAACAAATAACGAAATAAAAGGCGCGGCGAAGTATCGTGGTAAAGGTAGACGTAGGCTTTTTATCCCTCCAAATATAGGACCTTTAATCCAACTTACTAAGCCCATGCGCATCACATCATAATGCATATAAAATTAAAGACAACAATATTGGACTTCGTATCCCCGACTGAACACGTCTTACATTCAACTGAATATACATCATCCGGTGCGACAAAGCATCGTGGTAAAGGATTTTAACCCCTCGACATGGAGGACCTTTAATTCAACTTACTAAGCCCATGCGCTAATAACATAATGCATATAAAAAAATAAAGACAACAATATCAGACTTTGTATACCCGATTGAACACATCTTACATTCAACCGAATATACATCATCCGGCGCGGCAAATCATCGTGGTAAATGATTTTAACCCCTTGAAATGGAGGACCTTTAATCCAACTTACTAAGCCCATGCGCTTTATCTCATCATTACACAAACAAATAACATGCATAAATTTAATAACGGATAATAAACAAACAAGACAAAATAAATCGAAATATGTGCCGTTTACTCAAGTGGTACGTGGAGTTGTATCCCAAGTACAGACCGCACTACCGTCCATTCGGATTAGGCTACGGAGTTTACGTCTAGGTTTCCATCCTATATACCACAAGAGGCGACACATTTTCTATTTTATTCAAGGGCCACAACACACATCATTCCACAATACTCATGCAAAGAACATTCAATACACAATTAAAATATGAATAAAAGATAAATGAGAAAGGTGCCCTCAGGTCTAACCTTTTGTGTCGACTCTCGGAAGCACGTTACAAGGCCGTCGGAAAGGATAAAACTCCGTAACTTTTCTGGTTCACTGGTTCACGTCTTTTCTCGCTGTTTTCACTGCTCGAGTTATTGTGTTTACTCCATTTCGCTGCTGTTTCTTCACTATTTTCTACTGTTTTTTACTGCAGTTTTCTGGACTGTTTTAGGGTGATTTGTTCACTGTTTGGGGACTGTTTTGGTGTCGGTTTTAGGGGCTTAAGGGCTGCGGTTTTGGTGATTTTGAGGGGGGTTTCTGGACAATTTTTTGGTGCAGTTTTGGGACAGTTTCTGGACTGTTTAGGGTAGAAAACTTTGTGATTTATGTGGCAGTTTCAGGTTGGTCAGTAAGGGTGTTGCACGACAGTTTCAGAGCAGTGTTTCAATGGGTATTATACGGCAGATTGGGGACAATTTTAGTGAGGTTATGCGACAGTTTGGCTGCTAGGGGACGTGTGTATTGATGAGTGAGGGACGTGGACAATTGCATGAAGTGGCCAGGTGAGCGTTGCGTGTGAAGGGCTGATGAATTTAGGGGCAGGCGTGAGCGTTGAGCTTTGTGTTTGATGCGGTTAAGTGGGGCATGAAGCAAAGGGTGCATGTGGCGTGTTGGTTTGATGAAGGCTGAGGTTTTGTGAGTGGAGAAGGCTTGTTGGCGTGATGAAGGCAGTGATGAGGTGTTGCGTTGAAAGGGTGATGGTGGCTGTTGGCGTGCAATTAAGGTCTGATGAGGGTTGTGATAGCGAGAGAGATAGGGGCGTCTAGAGAGGGGAAGACTGCTGAGTGTTTCTTACGCTTAGGGTTTTGTGAGTATTTAGGGTTTCATTTTTTGTTTGTCTATTGCCGTGAATGAGGATAGAGCAAGGGTTGAAGTTTATGTTATTTTCATAGTGAAAAGCTAGGGTTTGCATTTATTTTAAGGAAAGAGATCAAGTAAATAAGGCATGCGTGGTATTTGATTTAATTAGTTTAGGCAAGGATATTTATTTTTTGGTGGGAATTTCTTTAAATTGGTAGGTAATTTATTTAATATGAAGAGATTTATTTTAATCTTGGAATTTAATTTAATTGGATTTTAAATTCAATTTAATTAATTTAATTGGTTTTAATTGGATTTAATTTGTGAATTTAATTTAATTAAGATTTCAATTTAATTGGTTTCAATTTAGTTTGTGACATGTTTTTTTAAATGGTTTAATTATTTTGGATTGGGCTAGGGCGAAATCGGCTTGATGTATATTTCAAGGGTTTTGGGCAAGGTGCTTTAAAACGGAGGTCCAACAAGCGAGCCCGATGCTAAACAAGCGAATAAAATCTAACAAAAATACCTATTCCCTTCCGACGTCCGTTTCCCGCGACTTCCTCGACTTTAAAAGGTAGTGTCTCCAAATGAGACTCATCATATGGTCTTACATGCAAAAATACAATGCCTACAGTCACCCCCACTTTGATGGGACTTGTGCAGTGTGTGACAATGACAATTCTATCAAAGTTATGCATGCATTTTTACTTACCTGGCTCGCCAGCTGTTGCTTAACTTTCTTGTTTTCCTAAGATGCTTTGACCTTTGGGCTTTGTTCCCGAACTGCGTTGAGAAAGAGCTTTATTCTTCTGGGCTTTATTCCCGAGCTGTTTTGAAAGTGGGCTTTATTCCTCTAGGCTTTGTTCCCGAACAGTGTAGAGATATGGCTTAATTCCCCTGGGCGTTGTTCCCGAACTGCTTTGAGATAGAGTTTTATTCCCCTGGGCCTTGTTCCCGAACTATTTCGAAAGTGGGCTTTATTCCTCTAGGCTTTATTCCCGAGCTGTGTTAAGATAGAGCTTTATTCCCCTGGGCCTTGTTCCCGAACTACTTCGAAAGTGGGCTTTATTCCTCTAGGCTTTATTCCCGAGCTGTGTTAAGATAGAGCGTTATTCCCCTGGGCCTTGTTCCCGAACTATGTTGACTGTGGGCCTTATTCCTGAACTGTGTTGAATGTGGGCTTTATTCCCGAAAAGTATTGAATGTGGCTTTATTCCCGAACTGTATTGAATGTGGGCTTTATTCCCCTGGGCTTTGTTCCCGAACTGTGTAAAGATAGGGCTTTATTCCCCTGGGCCTTGTTCCTGAACTGTTTTGAAAGTGGGCTTTATTCCTCTAGGCTTTGTTCCCGAACTGTACTGAATGTGGGCTTTATTCCCGAAATGTATTGAGTGTGGGCTTTATTCCCCTGGGCCTTATTCCCGAACTGTGTTGAAAGTGGGATTTATTCCCCTAGGCTCTATTCCCAATCTACACTGAATGTGGGCTTTATTCCCGAACTGTACTGAATTTGGGCTTTATTCCATGGGCCTTATTCCCGAACTGTGTTGAAAGTGGGCTTTATTCCCGAAACTGATATTAATGTGCGGGCCTCGACCCTGGGACTCATCCCAAAACTGATATTGATGTGCGGGTCTCGACCCTGGGACTCATCTCAAAAATGCTGCTGATGTGGGCCTCGACCCTGGGACGCATCCCAAAACTGCTACTGATGTAGGCCTCGACCCTGGGACTCATCCCCAAACTGATATTGATATGGGCCTCAACCCCAGACTGATACTGATATGGCTCTCAACCCCAGACTGATACTGATATGGGCCTCGACCCTGGGACTCGTCCCCAAACTACTGATGTCGTATTGATGCTTCTGATTGGCTTTCATTTGCCACTTTCTCTCTTTCTTCTTCAAAACCTGTGAATACAAAACAAACACAAAACACAAAAAGGAATGCAAAATATGTTACGTGTATGCATGCATGTGTGAATGAGTTTCCCATCCCATTGGGTTAGGTCTTCCACCAATTCCATTGATGACCATTCTTCTATTCCTTAGGGAAAGTACTGTTTTCATTCTACCCACATTGATCGGCTCGGTGAACTCATTTCCTTCCAAGTCTGACAGTCTCACTGCCTCATTTCCCAATTTATGAATGTATATCTCGTCCTTTCTGCTTGCTTCTTCCGAAGACTCCCTGTGTTCTAAACATCGCTGAGTATCATAGTGCCAGAGTTGAATGCTTTTGTCAAATATACTAATGTTACAGGTTGAAAAGACGAGACTCAGGAAAGTAAACGAAATGAACGCCTTTATTATCATAAAAAAAGGTTCAAACAAGTAGACAAAACCAACATCTTTATTAAAAATGCTGGATCAAATAAGCTAGGGAGAACAACTTCATCATTCGCATTATCGCCTTCTTTCTCGACCTATGGTTCTTTACTACTATTATCCTTATCTCAATGCAAGAAGCCTGGTGGTTGAGAGTTTGGAGGACAAAAGTTTCGGGTAGGCCGGAGTTGATCATATAGGTGGGTGGGTGTAGTAGAATGGAGTGGTAATTAGGCAAGAGATTTTTGTATGTGTTAGGTTGTTCTTTTTCGGATTAGGTATTTTATGGGAGTCAATGAGGTTTTGGACCTCATGCCTAAGGCGGGTACTGTAGGAGTGTCTAGAGGTCCCAAGATCAAAACTCAAGCATGAATCATAAGCGGCTACAACGATTGAAGTGCGGAATACTTACATCGAGCGGTTGAGATGCGATTTGGGCAACAAAAACGAACTCACTCCCCACTGCCACTGCTCACGGCAGTTCACTGTCATGTGCGCCCACTGCTGCAGATTTGGCCTCTGTTTTGTGCCATTTTGACACAAAAAAAAACGAGCTCCAAGCTTCATCAAAACGTTCATGCTCATGGGTATACTTCCCTTATCACCTTGGCATGATCCCGGAGTGTGCTAGCACTCTTGTTTTGCCACAAAACGCACTTGCTTCCCTCCATTTTTGCTTCTTAAATTCGGCAGTTCACTGCCTCACAAGAACCAGAAATGGCGTGAGAGAGAGAGAGAAGAAGAGAGAGAGAAGAGGAGAGAGAGGAGGGAAAGTGAAGAGATGTGTGTATACGGTTTTGTGTTTATTTTATGCATCAAATGCACTTGAATTCATTTGAAATTCATTTCAAACACATTGGGTTTTAATTCCCAACAACAACATCACCTTTTAAAAATTCATTAAATAGCCTCACCTACTTACATTGAGAATAGAGACAATGTATCATCCCATAAAGGTGACTAGATACATCCATCATTTATTCGTGTCAAGTAATGAGACTTCGCGATGTGATTTGCGGATCCTACTCGTTTCAAAATACGAATGTGTCCGCAAACACTTTCGGGCTCAATTTCGCTAATTCCGAATTAACGAATTTCCGTCGCGACGAGAACTAAATAATTACGCCTAGCGAAATCACTATTCATGTCGCTAACGAATTAATTCTAAATTAATTCGCTCGCCCGAATTAAAATCTAATTTTAATTCCGCGTCGAAATCTAATTTCGTTTAATATATCAAATATATTATTCCTCGATTAATTCCAAATCAATGTTTCTCTCTCTTCAATTGATATTTTATCCTAGATAAAGTGTCTCCGAAATTAATTCTCTCTCTCATCATATTAATCCCAGATTAATATAAGTGCGAGTCATACGTCATCGGTGAATCTTTGGAAGCGACCCATGAGATCCCCGGATATGTTGGCAGTAAATACGGTCGTCGGTGTATCCGAATCGCGTACGTACCAAGTACTACGTTCTACCGATTACGAGACAAGGTCGACTCCTAGCAAAGCACCAAGTCTTCCAAATTCTCCGGACATATTCTCATAAGAATATTAAGATCTGTATCAAGCGTAGTATACGATTGTATTGTGCATATCAGCCCAGTATCGGATAGTCACGTGCTAGGCCTGGGACTGGATAAGTGTCTGCCCCGTACGAAGCACATGTCGGATGTCTGGTAACTAGTCTCTATAATCGGATATACATGACCTTGTCATAATATCCCGATGGCCGCGCAGCACTTAAGAGCACTAATACCGTATCCTACGTGACATCATCTCCACTGTGACTGGAGTGATACTTCCGTCTTGACATCACATCCAATACACTACGACTCTCTGATAAACCCAGAAGTGGTGTACTCAGAACCTGTTTAAAGTCCCCTACCACCAAAACCAAAGTTTATCGATTATCGTAAGTATTAGCGATGCAAGTCTCAGGTTAAGACTATACACACCTACCTTGATTTCGGCCTCCCATAGACACATAGTCATAATACCAATGGGATTCCGAGGGGTCTATCCAGAGCGAAGCTGTTTCCCGTACCATCGGTGAAACACGACCTCCTATCGCACTTGCATAAGTATCCAACACTTATATATATGAGAACTATGCTGTTGTGCCCTCACAACGCACACAAGTGCAATACTAGCCTATTCCGCATTATCGATGTCCAGTCTCGATAATACTCCGGCTAGGGATATTTAATGATTAATCCTTCGGGGACTGATACTGTCTCATATCATTCTCAGTCCAGGAACTAATCATAGGGACCTCTCTTCATTTATATATCTATGGTGATCTAATCACAAATGATGAGAGTGCAATTTCTTGTCACATAGTTAATTTGCTACAACAACACAATGATCTGTGCAAATAGTGACGCTATGGGTCATTTTGTCCAACAATCTCCCACTTGGCACATAGCCAGTCACTCAAGTGTCCCACACCCGAACTATGTACGGTTCGCTCAAATTGCTGAGGAAAGGTTTTCGTCAGCGGATTTGCTTGATTATCGTCTAACGATTTACACGATCATCACATCGCCATGATGTATGATCTGAACGAATCAGATGATATAGAAGTATAATCTGGATCGTCGATGAGACCTTTAATTCCTTAGCCTGTGCTGACGCCTAGCTCAGCGCTAACAGAACTATATCTAATCTAATTAGATTTATTTTCGACCCAATGGCTTCTATTGCTGCCTCAGCTGCAGCAATAATCCGCATTTGTGTTTATTCGGCAACAGTTATCTTGCTCGGAATATTTCCAGCTCACTGTCCCGTTATTCAAACTTTATAGTACCGTAGTATTTAATTGTTTGGAAACTTGCAGCAGTGATCCCAGTCACTTCAAGTTCTCCTCCATAGTTTAAGACAACATCTTTAGTTCTCTAAGATACTAACAGATGTTCTTAACTTCAATCCAGTGACTATCACTTGGATTGACCCGATTGTGACTCCATATGCTCGAAGCGTATGAGACACCAATAAAAGTACATTTTAAATGTACAATTTCCCAGAGAGTGTTAACAACTCCAAATCTATCCCAGTAGATCTTTATTCCTTGAATAAAGGTTGTTACTCCCCAGAATTCTACGGAGAAATTCTATTGAAAGAATATCCATGAAAGCCAAGCTTTCACCAATTGTTTTATGGGAATTTCATTGTCAGTGCCCTCTCCCACTAACCTCCTTATATACACAAGAATTATTTCGTTTTGAGTCAAATCATAAATCATTATGATATTTCAAAACGACAGTTCCAAGAACCTTATGCTTGCTTCAATCCAAACATGGATCGAATAACCCGCAAACCTTGTTGTTTGTTGGTTATACAAAATCGTCAGGATGTTCTAATCATCCTCCAAAAGGTTTCCTTTTCAGGAAAGCGATTTTGATCTGTAACTGACACATTTCATAAATGAAATATGCAGTTATCAACAAGCATCTTCAAAATGGATTTACCATGGCAACAGGTGAAAGGTTGAACCGTTATTAACACAATGTTGATAACGATACCTTTCCGTTATAAGCCTAGCTTTGTACGTTGGTATGTTGCCTTCCATGTATGTCTTCCTTGAAGACGTTTAATGTACCAATAGGCACAATGCCTTGTGGTACAACAACCAGTATCCAAAATAGTTGTTATACATGGAATCCATTTTGGACTCATGGCACTTTGCAAAATAGGGAGTTGTGATACCTTGTATCATTTCCTCGTACGTAGTCGGTTGGTATTCTCAATAAGATTTACATCTTTATGAGGTTAGATCAGAAACCCATACCCTAGGTTGTTTTCTGACTCTATCCGATCTACCCTGTTCTTGTGTATTCGAAGATTAATGGTATAGATTCATCATAGATGAACTATTTGTGTTCCATTAAGGACTTCGTGCCTTGAATAATATTACTCCGATTTTCATCGAGTATCACTATCCTCCCACTGACCACTGCATATCGGTATTCCTCTCAGGAAAACCGCATGGTGAGCAACAATCATATTGTTCTCATGTGAGATTTACAAGTACTATACTTAAGGTTTCCCTTAGGATAACCTATATTGGCACTTATCCAATTTGGGTCTTTTAGTTTGGTATCATCCAAACGTTATGCCTGGCATACCCAAATTATCAGGAATGAGAAACCTGGTTTTTCCCTGTTTATATCCTGTATATACATCTGTCAAACAGATTTATATGGAACCTTATTCTAAATAAGTTTTGCACTGTTAATACATATCCTATTGAAGGAAACAGTAGCTCAGAGCGACTCGTGATAAACCTTATTGTCCAACAAAATATCGGTTTTAGTTCGGACACACCGTCTAACTGACGTGTCTCGAGAAGAGTCCTCATATGAAAGAATATTGTACTCTTTCATTTATGTATGAAACTTAATGCTTAAGTATTTTCATTACGGTCTTACCGCGACGGTATAATACTATAGCCGATCTGTTTATCTACTTCGTGTCGAAACTCAAAAGTTTCCGAATTGTGTTCTTCAAAAGAAACACATAACCATAACGTGATGCCACATCCGTTAAGGTCACGAAATATTATGTTCACATCTAGCCTAGCTAGATATGGGCCCACTTATTTCACCATGAATAGGGCTAACAGATCGCTGGCTTTCACACTATTACCAAGTAAATAGTGTTTTAGGTGCTTTACCTAAAAACTAGATTCGCAGACCTTATTTGAATAGTCAAATCAGTCCTAGTACCCACTCTTCAAAAGTGTGGATATACGAGTCTCTTTAATTGTGTCCTAGACAACAATGCCACAAATAAGTCTCTATTGATCAAATCAATTTGAGCTATTTATTTGTCATTTTATATGTTTGAGATATTTCTTATATTCAAAATATAAATTCTGTTATTTACATCTAATGTATTTATCTCAGTATCATCTTTATATAATAAAACACTTAGTGTTCTAGAATATAAAGGTTTTATCCACAATGGATTAAACACTGATATAGAGATAATGTCTCTAGTCAAACTAGTTACATTATAACAGTTCCTAATTTAAGTACATACCCAAAGGGTAGTTCCTAAACTTAGGTATCCACGGTCGAAACAGCGACTTTCGTCCCGTTTCCGATTCGCAAAGATATCTCGGCTTGAATCAGTATCCAGCTCATAGCGGATTCTGAACATCAACACATATATTATATACCACACTAGTATTTAAAATCCAATTTCAATACTAGTAGTGAACATAACTTTGACAAATATTTTTAAAGTTAGAGCCTCGCCCTTTCTTTAATTCCTTCGTGTCTTCCATATCCAAATGGTAGTCACTACGGGATATGTCAATTATCTTTTCAATATTTCACAAACCTTTGGCCAAGCCTTGGGTTTCGAATATCGAAACGATGTCACCTTGTGCAACTCGCCCAATTGCAAACGTTGACTTCTCTCCACTAGAATAGTCAATTAATTCTCCAAGAATTATTAATTGCAACTTTAATACTTTTAAATCTAAGGTAGATTTATTATAAGTATATTAATTAAGCATAAAGTCATCATCACATAAATCTTCCAAAGATTTTATGCTCTACTTATTTGCTTATTATTATGGGCCTAGATTAAACAAGTTATTTTATCCCAAAAGTAAAACCCATTTTAATTCCCAATGAAAATTAAATCCATTTAAATATTTTAATCCCCGGATTATATATTTAAATATTTAACTTTTCAATTCTTCTTGATTCAATAGTCCAACTATTTAATCAATTTAATGAGGTACTATTCATTATAATGATTACAATAATCCAATTATTTAATCAACTACAATTTAAGATGATTAAGATCAATCCAATTATAAAATCAACTATTATTTTAATTCAATTATAGGTACTATAATCCAATTATAAAATCAACTATAATTTGAATGAGTTTGTATATAGTCCAACTATATATATTTTTAAATCAACATAAAATATTAGTCCAACTAATACTTTTGATTAATACGATGAATAATAAAATATAAATGAGCGTGTTTAGCGAGTAATTGAACGATGTGTTGCAAATTCAATACTTACCTCCCACTATTTTTCGTCGAGCCTCTAACCCTCTGTGGAGTACTCGGGAAACCGTGTTTCCTAGTGGGCTAGGATCCTATTAAATAACATACAACCTTGACTTTGGCCAACAACGCTGTATGCTATTTAAATAGGTAGATTCACAGATCAATTGGATCCAATCCAATTCCTAGATCCGGTTAGGTGGACATCCAAGTCCTAAACATATTACTATGCCAATGTATCTATACATTTTCCTAACCTTATCCTCCGAATCATCTAGGCCTTGGCTTGGCAACAAACCTAATGATTCCAGTTAAGCGGGACCCATTGACAAGGAAAGTTTCGTAATCAATGTCGTTGGACAAGAAGTGATCTTGACTTTGGCCAACAAATCACAACTTGGACAAGACACCGATGTGGAAAAAACCTCATGATTCAAATACATCCATAATTGACAAGGTCTTGACTTTGGCCAACAAACCAATGCCAATCGGATCTTGAACAAGAATCATTCAATGGAAGGATAATCGCTAATATAGAACGAGGGTTTTTTGCGTGCAAATTGGCTACCAATTTAATTATCTTTGTTAAGGTCTCATCATCATACACCCTTAAACATGCATTCTAAACACATAATAAAGCGAGTATGAAATAAATAATAATGATATGCGGATGGATACATTACATTGATCCTAGATCAAATCTCTCCCTTTCTCACTCAAGCTAGCACTTGTATTACTTCTACCCGTTACACTACACTTCTAAAGAAACCTCATTTACATTGAGGGGAATAGATGAGAAGAGAATACAAAGAGAATAGAGGTGATAAGGCTGGACTCGCAGGTCCAATTTAATAAATCGAATTTATTACAACAATTTCTAAAATTGCCCCACCCATCTAATATCCATCCGATATACATTATTCATGCATCAAACCATGTATTCACTCATATAAGCATGCTATCAATCAATCTAATCAAATTAATTAATCTGATAATTATGTGATCATCCAATGTTCAAACAACGATTTGATTTTGTTCGAGTCAAACTCGTTTTTGCGGATAAGTACTTAAAGTACAAATTCTAGAATTAAATTAAACTACACAATTAAATCCAATTCAATTTGTATTTAATTCTAATTCACTATTTAATTCCAAATTAAATATCACACTTTATTAATAAACCTTTTTCGACTTAAATTCCAAATTTAATCGCTACGGGTCTCAAAGCCCGATTAATATCCAATATTAATTTATTAAAGTCTAATGGCTTTTAATTAATTCTTAAGGCGTGGTCTTTTGGTCAACTCGGGTCAACCCGCAACCAAAGTCCAATCCGGGATTTACCCCATAAGCCTTTAAATTAATTTTGGCCCATTAGGCCCAATAAATTACAAAGGTCCATTAGTTGCATTTGGGCTTATGGTTAAGGTTTTGGGCCCAATTGGATCCAATCCATTTGGCCTAAACCCAACTTGATAAAATCAAGCCCAATAGGCCCAATTACAACATTAGAAGCCCAAATCCAATTTAAGGCCTCAAATAATTAAATTACATAAATCCAATTGAACAATTTAATTACTTAAAGTGCATTACATGATTAATCAACTAAATCAACATTTCCAAAACACTAAATAGTCCAATTAATCATACTCAATTTCATCATCACATGTCCAACACATTAAGATTAAAATCAAACTCATTACATGCTTTACTTTATTCTTGGCAATAAGGTTAATTACATGTCCGATTTGTTTCAATCCAATTAAACCCAATTCGACATTAAATCAATATACCCTAATGATTTCAACACATCCAATGTTTCAAAAAATCAAGATTCACCAAGAACACAAAGGGGCATAACTCTCGGCCAACACACACAAAATTGGGGAAATTTGTTCCAAACAATATTTAATCAAATTGATCCAACCAATCTCAATTAAACAAGTACTAAGCATACCTAATCATCCAATTTCATAATTGCCATGCTCAATTCATTTTATCCAATTTCAAGTTTCATGACATACTTTCAAAATTGGGGAAATTTGTTCCAAACAATATTTAATCAAATTGATCAAACCAATCATCAATTAAACATGTATTAAGCATACTTAATCATCCAATTCATAATTTATCATGCTCAAATTCAAGTTTGCCCAAATTTTAGCCCTAACATTTTTCATGCTTTAACCTAAGCTCTTGATGCCATATTGTAGGAGTGTCCTAGAGGTCCCAAGATCAAAACTCAAGCATGAATCATAAGCGGAATACAACGATTGAAGTGCGGAATACTTACATCGAGCGGTTGAGATGCGATTTGGGCAACAAAAACGAAACTCACTGCCCACTGCCACTGCTCACGGCAGTTCACTATCATGTGCGCCCACTGCTGCAGATTTGGCCTCTGTTTTGTGCCATTTTGAACAAGAAAAACGAGCTCCAAGCTTCATCAAAACGTTCATTGCTCATGGGTATACTTCCCTTATCACCTTGGCATGATCCCGAAGTGTGCTAGCACTCTTGTTTTGCCACAAAACGCACTTGCTTCCCTCCATTTTTGCTTCTTAAATTCGGCAGTTCACTGCCTCACAAGAACCAGAAATGGCGTGAGAGAAGAGAGGAAGAAGAAGAGGAGAGAGAGGAGGGAAAGTGAAGAGATGTGTGTATACGGTTTTGTGTTTATTTTATGCATCAAATGCACTTGAATTTCATTTGAAATTCATTTCAAACACATTTGGGTTTTAATCCCAACAACACACATCACCTTTTAAAAATTCATTAAATAGCCTCACCTACTTACATTGAGAATAGAGACAATGTATCATCCCATAAAGGTGACTAGATACATCCATCATTATTCGTGTCAAGTAATGAGATTCGCGATGTGATTTGCGGATCCTACTCGTTTCAAAATACGAATGTGTCCGCAAACACTTTCGGGCTCAATTCGCTAATTCCGAATTAACGAATTTCCGTCGCGACGAGAACTAAATAATTACGCCTAGCGAAATCACTATTCACGTCGCTAACGAATTAATTCTAAATTAATTCGCTCGCCCGAATTAAAATCTAATTTTAATTCCGCGTCGAAATCTAATTTCGTTTAATATATCAAAATATATTAATTCCTCGATTAATTCCAAATCAATGTTTCTCTCTCTTCAATTGATATTTTATCCTAGATAAAGTGTCTCCGAAATTAATTCTCTCTCTCATCATATTAATCCCAGATTAATATAAGTGCGAGTCATACGTCATCGGTGAATCTTTGGGAAGCGACCCATGAGATCCCCGGATATATTGGCAGTAAATACGGTCGTCGGTGTATCCGAATCGCGTACGTACCAAGTACTACGTTCTACCGATTTACGAGACAAGGTCGACTCCTAGCAAAGCACCAAGTCTTCCAAATTCTCCGGACATATTCTCATAAGAATATTAAGATCTGTATCAAACGTAGTATACGATTGTATTGTGCATATCAGCCCAGTATCGAATAGTCACGTGCTAGGCCTGGGGCTGGATAAGTGTCTGCCCCGTACGAAGCACATGTCGGATGTCTGGTAACTAGTCTCTATAATCGGATATACATGACCTTGTCATAATATCCCGATGGCCGCGCAGCAGTTAAGAGCACTAATACCGTATCCTACGTGACATCATCTCCACTGTGACTGGAGTGATACTTCCGTCTTGACATCACATCCAATACACTACGACTCTCTGATAAACCCAGAAGTGGTGTACTCAGAACCTGTTTAAAGTCCCCTACCACCAAAACCAAAGTTTATCGATTATCGTAAGTATTAGCGATGCAAGTCTCAGGTTAAGACTATACACACCTACCTTGATTTCGGCCTCCCATAGACACATAGTCATAATACCAATGGGATTCCGAGGGGTCTATCCAGAGCGAAGCTGTTTCCCGTACCATCGGTGAAACACGACCTCCTATCGCACTTACATAAGTATCCAACACTTATATATATGAGAACTATGCCGTTGTGCCCTCACAACGCACACAAGTGCAATACTAGCCTATTCCGCATTATCGATGTCCAGTCTCGATAATACTCCGGCTAGGGATATTTAATGATTAATCCTTCGGGGACTGATACTGTCTCATATCATTCTCAGTCCAGGAACTAATCATAGGGACCTCTCTTCATTTATATATATCTATGGTGATCTAATCACAAATGATGAGAGTGCAATTTCCTTGTCACATAGTTAATTTGCTACAACAACACAATGATCTGTGCAAATAGTGACGCTATGGGTCATTTTGTCCAACAGGTACAGTTGTCGGTGTCATGGCTTTTTTCTTGATGGAAGTAACAATAATGGTTTAGGTTGAGGAAAGGTGGTACAGGGTTCGGAAATGGCCTAGGTTCAAAGGTTTTAGAAGTCCTTGCATTTTCAGCTTTTCAAATACATTTGACAAAGGTCTACCAAGATTGGAGAATCGCCTGTTCTTGACGGTAGCGACCTCGGTAGTAGCGGGCTTGGTCTCAGAAGGCCCCCCAAAAGTTATTCTATTCTGGCCATAAAACTTTCTATTTTCAGCCTCCTCTTCTTCAATATCCGTAACAGTCTCTCTCAACTGTCGGAAATCCGCAATCATGGAGGTCATCCTCCTCAGCTTGCCATAAATCGAGGGCTTGGTGCCCTTGATGATCAATTTAATCTGGTCCTTCTCAGAGGGTCGAGTCTGTATTTTCAGAAGCTGGATTCTCCAGCGGTCTACATACTCCTTGAAGCTTTCCTCTGGCTTCTGCTTAGTGTTCTCCAAATCACAGAGTGACAAATCAATTTCCAAAAATGTAACAGATTGCTTCAGAAAAGCATCAGCTAGTTCCCTCCAATCTTCCATAATCTTCTTCTCAAGGTTGTGATACCAAACTACCGGTGCTCCCTCAAGTGACATCCCAACCATTTTCTGTACTTGACGCTTGGATAAACCCACCGAACTCATAACTGAAACATACTAATGGAGATGGACCCTCAGATCCCCATTCCCGTTGAACTTAGCCATATCCGGCATCTTGAACTGAGCTGGAAACTGTTTTTCGAAGGTCATTGCCTCATAATTTAACAACTCTTCATGTTTACCCATCATTTTGCGGGTAACTGTTTCAACCTGATCCCGAAGCTTCTGAAATTTTGCCTGAGACCCAATCACTCTGCATGTTGCATACTCTGCCATGTCGTCATCAAAAGCGGGGATATCATCCCCCAACCCATTCAGAGGCTCCCCGCGCCTCACATTCTCAGAACTTCCCCCAGCACGGGGTACAACCATACTAGCCACAGCAGTAGTCAAGGCTTGCAACTGTTCAGTAATTTTGGCGAGACTGTTTTCCAGCTGATCTATCTGGGATACCTCGTTATCGGATGTACTAATATCTGTTACCGATCTTTTAGTGAGTCTTCCCTCTTCCCTAACCCAACGGGAATCTATGATGTCTTTTATAGACATAGAGGGTGTTAACATGATATATGTATGCATGAGATGAATGAGATGCATGCGATACAAGGAATATATCAACTCATTAAAATTTTCACACAAATCGGCCCATCATCATTTTAGAAGCTTTTGGGCTAACTGTCATAGGAGTGAACTCGTCCCAGTTTAAATGGCCCAATAAGTTAACATCTCATGGCAAGAAGTCCAACCGTATCCAAATGATAATGTTCCTAAACACAACATATAATGGCCCATTGGCGTTTTAGAAGCTTTTGGCCCAATCATCATAAGATACGTTCTTGTCCCAGTTTAAATGGCCCAACAAGCCCATACCTCACGACAAAAGGTCTGAATGGATCCAAACGACAATGTTCCCAAACACAAGCATATAATGGCCCATTGGCGTTTTAGAAGCTTTTTGGCCCAATCATCATAAGATACGTTCTTGTCCCAGTTTAAATGGCCCAACAAGCCCATACCTAATGACAAAAGGGCCGAATGGATCCAAACCACCATGTTCCCAAACACAAGCACAAGTAAATAATTCTTATTAGTTTTATGACTAAAGTTCACATGCGGGTTTACGGGGGTGTGGACAAAGGCTCTCGCAGACGAAGGATTACCCACAACTAGGTCTCCCCACTCAAGGGTCCGAGCGACCAAGTGAGCGCACCTTTTTTTATACACAAAGGTACGTACCAACGAGCTATGGTGTGTGACTGACTGTCAAATGGATTTCCCATTGTAGATTCCCCAGAGGGAAGGTGGAGCGAGGCTCTCTTAAGTACCCAAGCCTCTTAGGCTCTTATCCCTTGGTGTCAGGAATAAACAACGAGTCCTCCAAATTAGTCTATCACAGTAGGCTACGAGTAGATGATTATCTAGGTGCCTTCACAGCTTTTCCTTATATAAAGGTAGTGAGTGAAGGAAGACACCAAACCATTACCTAGCCTTAAAAGTGCCTTTGATTAAACCCATTTCAACCCACTATAGGAAAGGTTAACTTAAAGAACAAATTATAATATTACAAGACATTATTTCGGGGCTGATTCTCTATCCCCAGTGGAGTCGCCAGACTGTGGGACACAGAAACTGAGCGACGCATGCTGTTCCGGGCTCGCGGTCCGGTTGGGATTACTGAGTAGCCCTTAGGGGACTAAATCGGAGAATAAATGAGTCGCCACCCGGTGTGAACCGGGAAAATGATTTAAGGCCGCACTCACCCCTCGCAAGGGAAGACCTCAAACCGTTGGGTTCGGAATGGTCCATTACTTATGCCACTTGTAATAAAATGATTTGTGCAATAATTTAATCGAATCTAGCAACATACATTCCCATGGGTATTCTATTTCTAAGTTCACATGCGTAAGTACAAGGCTCATATCTAAGTTCACATGTAACACATTTTCATATTTGCATACCGCCTATTTGCATATAATCTATGTCCAAATTTGCATACAACCTATTTTCATACAACCTATGTCCAAATTTTGCATACAACCTATTTGCATACAATCAATGTCCAAATTTTCATACAACCTATTTGCATATAATATATGTCCGAATTTGCATGCATAAAGATAAATTGAAATACGGCAAGCATACAATGTTATAAGCACATTACATTCATGGATAGGGAAATGCAAACAAATGGCAGTTGCACAATCATACGTAATAAAGAGAAATAATTAGGTATATAATGCAAAGAAATAACCAAAGAGGCAATTGTACATCAAAATAAACGTGCCATGATACGATTTGAAAGATAAATAATGGAAGAGATGCGACACATGCCCACATCTATATAGGACTTCAAGTGTCTGATTGAACGTATCTCACATTCAATCGAATGCACTTTGTTCGGCGCGACAAAACATCGTGGCAAAGGTAGCCCATAGGCTTTCAATCCCTCAAAGTGGAGGACCTTTAATCCAACTTGTTTTGCCCATGCGCGATGCAACATGATGCATGATTATGCAAGAAGATGACATACAAAGAAAAGCAAATAACGAAATAAAAGACGCGGCGAAGTATCGTGGTAAAGGTGGACCGTAGGCTTTTTATCCCTCCAAATAGAGGACCTTTAATCCAACTTACTAAGCCCATGCGCATCACATCATATTGCATATAAAAGTAAAGATAACAATATTGGACTTCGTATCCCCGACTGAACACGTCTTACATTCAACCAAATATACATCATCCGGCGCGGCAAAGCATCGGGGTAAAGGATTTTAACCCGTCGACATGGAGGACCTTTAATCCAACTTACTAAGCCCATGCGCTAATAACATAATGCATATAAAAAAATAAAGACAACAATATCAGACTTTGTATACCCGATTGAATGCATCTTACATTCAACCGAATATACATCATCCAGCGCGACAAAGCATCGTGGTAAAGGATTTTAACCCCTCAAAATGGAGTACCTTTAATCCAACTTACTAAGCCCATGTGCTTTATCTCATCATTACACAAACAAATAACATGCAGAAATTAAATAACGGATAATAAACAAACAAGACAAAATAAATCAAAATATGTGCCGGTTGCCAGTGTCACATGGTGTCACTCTATCTAAGGACATGTGTCCTAAAACTGAAGATGAGAGAGACAACATGAGTCAGATCCCATTCGGCTCGGCAGTGGATCGATCATGTATGCCATGATATGTACGCGATCTGATGTCTCGTATGCTTTGAGCATATGCAGTCGCTATCAGGCCGATCCAGGTGATGGTCACTGGATGGCGGTTCAGAATATCCTTAAGTATCTTAGACGAACTAAGGATGCTTTCTTAATCTATGGAGATGGAGAACTTGAGGTAACTGGGTTTACCGATGCAAGTTTCCAAACCGATAAATACAACTGTAAGTCGCAATACGGGTACATATTTTATTTGAACAATGGAGCAGTAAGCTGGAAATCTTCCAAGCAAGAGACTATTGCCGATTCAACAACAGAAGCGGAGTATATTGCTGCAGCTGAAGCAGCAAAAGAGGCAGTTTGGATCCGTAAATTCCTAATTGGATTATGAGTAGTTTCGTTAGCAGCTGAGCCCGTTCCATTGTATTGTGACAATAACGGGGCTATAGCGCAGGCTAAGGAACCGCGGTCTCATCAATGATCCAAGCATGTTCTTCGACGTTTCCATCTGATTCGTGAGATCATACATCGTGGCGATGTGAAGATCGAGAAGGTTGCATCAGAGGACAACATTGTAGATCCACTGATGAAAGTTATTCCTCAGTAAAAGTTTGAGCGACATGTACATAGTTCAGGTGTTAGATGCTTGACTGGCTATAGGCCAAGTGGGAGATTGTTGGACAATTATGACCCATAGCATCACTATTTGTAAAAGACATTGTGGTTTTTGTACAAATTAACTATGTGACAATGGAAATTGTATTTTATCATTTGTAATTAGATTACTTATATATATAAATGATAAAAGTCCTTATGATTAGTTATGGATTATGAGATATGAGACAATATCAATCCACAAAGGTTTAATCATTAAAGATCCCTAGTCGTACTATTATTGAGACTGGACATCGATAATGTAGAATAGACTAGTATTGCACTTATGCGTGTTATGGAAGCGTAACATCATAGTTCTAATATATTTAAGTATTGGATACTTATGCAAGTTTGATAGGAGGTTGTGTTTATCGATCATACGAAAATAGCTTCGCTCTGGATAGACCCCGTGGAATCCCATTAGTAGTATGACTATTTGTCTATGGGAATCCGCTTCAGGGTAGGTGTATTTGGTCTTAACCTGAGACTTGCATCGCTAGTACTTGCGATAATCAATACGCTTTGGTTTTGGTCATCCGAGACTTTAACAGGTTCTGTTTACTCATCTTCTGGGTTTATTGAGAATCGTAGTGTATTGGTTGTGATGTCAAGACGGAAGTATCACTTCAGTCATATGGAGATTATGATCACGCATGGATACAAAACCGGTTCTCTAATATGTTGCAACTATCGGGATAATATGACAAGGTCATGATTATCCGATTATAGAGACTAGTTTATTGTGATCTGATATATGCTTCGTACGGGGCAGACATTAATCTAGCCCCATGCCTTGCATGTGACATCAGATACTGGATCGCAATACGCAATACGCAATACTACGTATACTATGCCTGTTATAGATTATATATTCCTTTAAGAATATTTCTGGAGAATTGGGTAGTCACGGCACTTTGCTAGTAGCCAACCATGTCTCGTAAATAGGTAAAAACGTGTTACGAGGTACGCACATGTTCGGATAGTCCGACGATCGGATTTACTGCCAACATATCCAGGGATCTCATGGGTCACTTCCCGAAGATTCATCGATGACGTATGACTCACACAGAATTAATCTGAGATTAATTATACTAGAGAGAAAATTAATCTCTGGGATTAATTACAGCAAGATTTTATCTGGGATAAAATTCTATAAAAAGAGAGAGAACGATTAATTCGGAATAAATCGTTTTAATAATATATTCGATATATTAAATGAAATTAGATTTCATAAGAGAATTAAAATTGGATTTTAATTCGGGCGAATGAATTAATTTAGAATTAATTCACGAGCGACTTTAATTGTAATTTTGCTAGGCACAATTATTTAATTAAATTTGATTTAATTACGTCGCAACGAAAAATTCGTTAATTCGGAATTAACGAACCCGAGCCCGGAATGTGTTTGCGGGCCTACTCGGATTTTGAATCAAGTGGGGCCTACATGTCACATCATATGTCATATCACTTGTCATTCTCATCATTTTTTGGTGATGGAATTTGGTGGGTGGTTGATGGCTTGTTTTACACTCAAGTTGAAAGTGAATGACTTATTACCAAATATTTGGTATATCATTTATTTTTTATTTTGGAAATGAAATACAGTCAACATTTTTCACTTACTTTCTCTCTCTCCCAAAACCGAATTCTATCCTCTTCATTTTCTTCACATTGCCGTGAGTTACAAAGGGAAAATTGGAAAATTTGTTGCAAAATTTTCAAGAGCTAGCACTCAAAGGGATTCATACAAAGGTGATAGGGAAACTTTCCCTTTGAGCTTGGAATCAAGGATCAAAGCTTGGAGCTTGATACACAACTTGGAGGAGCTTGGAACAACTTCAAAGAGAGCAAAGTTTTTGTTATCAACACATCCTATAACCGTTCTTTGTAAGTATAATTATGCTATACTTCCTTTTAGTATTCACACTTTTATCATGCTTGAAATGTTATTGGGATGATCTTAGAGACCAACAGAGTAGTCCAAGTCTTCAATTGGCTCGACATGAGTCCTTGGGGAATGTCCTCGGTCGAATAAACTAGTTGAAGGTTCAAGATTTCATTCATTCGACATTGTCGTCTGGACTGAGAATAATCCAGGTCTTCATTTGACTCGAAATGAGTCTATGGGGGATGTCCCTGGTCGACTGAACCAGATGAAGGTTCATGAGTTAATTCATACAACATTATCGTCTCGACTGAGAGTAGACCAGGTCTTTATTTGACTCGACATGTGTCAATGGGGGATGACCCCGGTCGACTGAACCAGATGAAGGTTCAGGATTTCATTTATACGACATTGTCGTCTAGACTGAGAATAATCGAGGTCTTTATTTGACTCGACATGAGTCCATGAGGGATGTCCCCGGTTGACTGAACCAGATGAAGGTTTAGTAGTTAATTCATACGACATTGTCGTCTGGACTGAGAGTGGTCCAAGTCTTCACTTGACTCGACATGAGTCCATGAGGGATGTCCTCGGTCGACTGGTTTTTATTTGACTCGACATTAGTCCATGGGGGATGTCCCCGCTCGACTGAACCAGAAGAAGCTTTAGGAGTTAATTCTTACGACATTATCATCTGGACGGAGAGTAGTATAGGTCTTCATTTGACTCGACATGAGTCCACGGGGGATATCCCCGATCGACTGAACCAGATGAAGGTTCATATGTGTAGTGCTGAGACATCACTTGCATTTTGCTGTATGGGACAAATGATAGTTCTCCATAAGTGTAGCGTCAAGTGGAATCTATTTGTCTCAAGATAACAAACGTTGTCGTGTCGATTGGCATCTTTTCGATTGCCAGTCTTCATTTAATGTCGTGTCACTTAAATCCTTCTATTTTGCTAGGCCTTAATGTCGTGTCACGTGAATCCTCCTATTCTGATATGCCTTCATACGATGTCTTATCGAATGACATCAACCCTTGTGATAAGTCTTCCTTTGAGGTTTAGTCGAGTGGCACCATCTCTTGTAAATAAGTCTTCCATTGAGGTCGAGTCGATTGGCACCATTTCTTGTATCAAGATTTCACATGATGTCATGTCGAGTGACACCATCTCTTGTAAATAAGTCTTACTTTGAGGTCGAGTCGAGTGGCACCATCTCTTGTGCCAAGACTTCACATGATATTGCGTCGAGTCTACACGTGAGGAATCTTCAACCATAGTTTCCTTCAGTCAATGTTATTGAAGATTTCCCACTTGCATGATGGGCCTTGGTTGCTTCTAGGATTTTCTTCAGTCATTTAATGCAACCCTAGCGTAAGTTATGAGGTACTTTTGGCGGGAATTCAAGGCGCCAAGAGAGATGGTATAAAAGAGAACTTTGAGTACTCATTTGCCTTATTCGTAAAAACTCACTTCAGTCATCAAGTTGGGAGAAGTCTCAAAGCCTTCAAGGTATTCTTCAAAAACCTATCTCGTGTTCTTTAATATCTTTAAATATTCATAGTGTAGATTCAAACTGTTCTTAGTCAATATAGGCTGTTTGATCTTTAGATTCGTAGAGTTATTGTCGAAATTGTGTTTGAGGATTGGAGTAGAGCTTGATCTTTAGGGGATAGATTTTTAAGAAATCTTATGTTCGTATACTTGTCGTTTGGGAAATATCGAGTGAAGTATCCTTAGGTAGTTTAGGTGCTGAAATTGATAGATTTGTTGAACCATCCTCTAGTGAGTCGAATGAGGAAGAAACATATAGGGATTGGTCGCATGAGGACCTCATCGAGGCTGGATTAATAACGGTAGCAGAGTTACCTCAAGTGGTTCCTACTGAGGCTATACCACTTAGGACTTTACCAGCAGTTGGAGAGTCGAGTGGGATTCCCAGCACTAGTGAACCAACAAATATGTTAACAAAAAACCCTGGCAGTCGAGTGATAGAAAATCACTGAGGGAAATTAGGTGCAAATAGAGGTTTCCAAACTCATTAGAACTAAGATTACCTTTTCCATGTGAAAGAATAGATTACAAAGTCCCATAGTGGATTGGGTTCTATGAACGACCTTTTACAGATGTGTTTAGATTTCCCATACCGAGATTAGTTTGGGAGGTTTTGGATCATTTTCAGATCACTCATTCTCAATTGATGCAAAATACTTAGAGGATTCTATTATCGATTGAGTGCGTGGCTTTCGAATTGGGAGTGTTATTCGAAGTGAAAGATGTTCTATTCTCATACTACCTAAAGGAACATCTGATAGAAAAAGGAAGATACACTTTGTTTCTTCGCCAGAAGAAGAAACATTTAGTGACTAGGCTCCCAACAAATGATATGAGGAACTGACAGTCCAATTATTTCTTTGTGAGGGGTGAGAGTGTCTTTTGATCGGCTGGAGCTGTTCAAATCCCTAAATTTTGGAGTTTGTCGAGTGAGTATTACATCTTTATCGTGCATTCTCTTTGAATACACTTGTGTAATGGGACTAATAACTTATTTATGTTTTTACAGGTCCTCTATGAAATAGGTCGTTTGAGATAACAAGTTGAACTGTTTCCAACACTAAAGTTATCCTAACTTTACCTGCCGAAGACAGAGACTGGAGAGTCATCTTGGTAGAGAAAAGATTGAGGGCAACTCTATTATGGAAGAAGATTTACGATCGATAAGGTACCATTTTCGTACTTTATAACACGTCTTGGTCGTGATATACTGTAGTTGGTCGTGTCGAGAGATATACAGGAGTCAACATTTTTAAAGCCTTTAACTCCTGAAGAACTTTTATGCTCAGAAGATATAATTTCAGGGCCATTTAAAGTATCTTCAACTGATGAAATCAATAGCCGGAGGAGAGCCAAGAGTGCCAAGGAGAAGGAGCCCAAAGTTGAAAAGGTTGAGGCTCCCAAATTAAAAGAAGTCATTTCGGATGAGGCTCCAATTGTAAAGGGTCAGTCGACTGAGATGACTGTGGTAGGGAAGAAAAGGAAAGTTATTGCTCATGTGGAGGAGGATTTAGAGAATGTCATAATAAGGATTCCCTATGGGTCGACTGCAATTTCGGATCCTTCCATCCTTAACAAATTTGTCAAAAGGCTTCTATTGGAAGAACATGAAAATAGGCTTACAGAGATAAGCCGAATTGAGGCAATGAAGAAAGCAACTGCTTTGAGTTATCATGTATGTATACTCAAGACTTATTCTTTTAATATTTATTTTTGGTCGAATGAGATCTAATTTATATTTTTCAGACATTGGAATGCAGCATATTCATGCAGAAGTATGCCGAGTCAAGTCAAATGAGGATAAGAGAATTAGAGAAATCCCTAACCGTATTGAGGAAGAAAGCAGCTGAATTGAAGTCTGGGTTGGATGTTTCTGAGAGGAAGGGGAAGGGATTGGAAAATGAGTTGAAGGAAACCAAGGCTACACTTAAAAGGGAGAGAGAAGTGTATGAAGCCACACTTGAAGCCTACAAGCATGGCTTTGATGATGTAAAGAAAGAGAATAAGCAGCTGCTTGAGCAACTTGAAGGAATTACTTGAGTCCATGATGAAGGAAATGTGTAATTTGATGAAGGAGTTTCTTGAATGAAGAAATAATGGATGGAAACCTGAGAAATGGATTCGAGAGTACGATAGGCTAGTGGCTGGACTTTCTTTTTCTAGTGA
Source organism: Zanthoxylum bungeanum (assembly GCA_019454045.1). Lineage (NCBI taxonomy): Eukaryota > Viridiplantae > Streptophyta > Magnoliopsida > Sapindales > Rutaceae > Zanthoxylum > Zanthoxylum bungeanum. The sequence continues at coordinate 25,096 of SKCR01042943.1, forward strand.
AGAAGAAAAATGAGAGGAAGTCGAATCAAAAGAGGATGGGGGCAAAAAGGTAGCTGTGCCTGAAGTTGAGATGGCAGTGACTGAAGGTCAGATGAGGGAAGGAGAAGACGTTGATCAAACGGGAGTCGACCTTGCTGTTCAAGAAGAAGATGCTCCTGTTGGTGCTGATAAAGGTGTTGAAGATCAACCAGCCGAGATTCCGGAAATTTGAATTTGTAATTAGTATATAAGTTCTACTGAACCTCTCCATTTTGTAATACTAACAAATATTTGTTGAGTGGTAGAAACTTAAATTCAATTTTTGAATGCATCATGTTTTTTTTAAGTCAAATCGCTTTTCCATGTTACAAATCGCATATCATTTCTTTCTCAATCGAAACATAATTAAGCATGCACACGTTACCAGTAGAATCATTTAAGATGATTTGCATTCCAACTGTTGTGGATGGGTGTCCCTTCTACGGTTTGCAATTTGTAGGCTCCTTGTCCAAAGACTTTTGTATTGAGGTATGGACCTGTTAGTGTCCTAGACATGCCCAAGGTCTCTAATACATGATTTAGTGTGTCAATGATCAAGAGAGTTGAGGAAAAACTTACATTGATCGGATGTTGATTTCAAAATTTTTGTATGTTTGTTGGAAGATCCAAGCCTTCTTTGAGTGAATCCAATCCAAGGGTGAGTTTTCATATCACCTCACACAACTCCTTAAGTGCTAGCTTGCTTGATTTTTGAAGCAAAATCAAAGAGAAGAACCCTAGCTCACAGCAATTGGAGAGGGAGAGAGAGAGTGTTTTGTTTTTGATATTTTGTTTCTAAAACAATTACAAAAAATATACCTTACAAAAGTTGGTATATGCAAAGTCAAAGTGTGTTGGAGGGAAAATGGCATTAAATGCCCCCAACCACTTCCATCACTCATGTAGACATTTGATGTAAGTTGGTGGGCCCCACCTCTTAAATTCAAAATTCAAGTAGCTTGCTCAACACACTTCGGGCTCGGGTTCGTTTAATCCGATTAAACGAATTTTCCGTCGTGACTTAATTAAATCCAATTTAATTAAATAATAATACCTAGCAAAATTATTACGAAAGTTGCTTGCGAATTAATTCTAAATTAATTCGTTCGCCCGAATTAAAATCCAATTTTAATTCCACTTTGAAATCCGATTTAAATTAATATATCTAATATATTATTTAATTGATTAATTTCAAATTAATCGCGTTCTCTCTTCTATTAGAATTTTATCAAAGATAAATTCTTGCCGCAATTAATCCCAGATTAATATTCTCTCTTATAATTAATCCTAGATTAATTCTGTTCGAGTCAAGTGTCATCGGTGAATCTTTGGGAAGCGACCCAAGAGATCCCTGGATATGTTGGCAGTAAATTCGGTTGTCGGACTATCCGAATACGTGCGTACCCCGTACCACGTTATTACCGATTTACAAGACATGGTTGGCTTCTAGCAAAACACCATGCCTACCAAATTCTCTAGAAATATTCAACAAAGAATATATAATCTATATCAGGCATAGTATTGTTGGAGTTTGCTAAGGTCTCAAGGATCAATAAACAAGCATGAAACGTAAGTGAATACAACGAGGGAGTTGCGGAATACTCACATCGATCGGTTGAGCGACGCGCGAGGCAACAAAAATCTTCATTGCCCTCCTTACTACTCACGCAAACTGTAGTTTTGGCCTCCAAGGATTCGGCTTCAAGCTTCAAGAATCAAGCTCCAAGCTTCGTGAAACGATTCCCGGCTCATGGGTGGACTTCCCTATCACCTTCGCATGACTTCGTAGTGTGCTAGCACTCTTGATTTTGCCACAAACATGACATTTTGCTTCCCTATGGCTCACGGTTTTGGCAAACCAGTGAGGAGAAAAACAGCCCCAATGGCGTGTGGGAGAAAAGAAGAATAAAGAGAGAGATGAGTTGTGTAATTGATTAATTGTTTTCTAAAAACAATTAAACATATACCAAAAACTATTTTCAAAAAGTCAACATGAATTTTTGCTCCAAAATTGGCATTAAATGCTATCCACCAACTCACATCAATCACAAGTGACATGTTGTCAATCACTCAAAGTGACTTATAATTTGACGCTTGATGCGACTAGCTATTTGACTTGCGTGCCGCACTCGAAATGCGAATGCGCTCGCAAACAATCCCGGGCTCGGGTTCGCTAATTCCAAATTAACGAATTTTCCATTGCGACGTAATTAAATGATCATGCCTAGCGAAATCACAATTCACGTCGCTAACGAATTAATTCTAAATTAACTCGTTCGCCCGAATTAAAATTTAATTTTAATTCCGCGTCGAAATCCAATTTCGTTTAACATATCGAATATATTAATTAATCGATTAATTCCAAATTAATCGTTATCTCTCTTTAAATGATATTTTATCCCAGATAAAATATCTCCGCAATTAATCCCAGATTAATTTTCTCTCTCATCTAATTAATCCCAGATTAATAAAAGGTGCGAGTCATACGTCATCGGTGATTCTTCGGGAAGCGACCCATGAGATCCCCAGATATGTTGGCATTAATTCGGTCGTCGGACTATCCGAACACGTAAGTACCTCGTACTACGTTTATACCGATTTACAAGACAAGGTTGGCTTCTAGCAAAGTGCCATGCCTACCCAATTCTCCAGAAATATCCTTAGAGGAATAAAGGATCTATATCAGGCGTAGTATATGTAGTATTGTGTATTTCGATCCAGTATCGGATGATCAAATGCAAGGCCTAGGGCTGGTACAGTGTCTGTCCCGTACGAAGCATATATCGGATTACGAGCAACTAGTCTCTTTATTATCGGATACTCATGACCAAGTCATATTATCCCGACGGTTGCAACCTTTTTAGAGAACCAGTTGTGTATCCATACGCGATCATCAACTCCATATGAGTGGAGTGACACTTCCGTCTTGACATTACACCCAACACACTACGATTCTCGATATACCCAGAAGAGGCGTACACAGAAACTGGTTAAAGCCCTGGACGACCAAAACCAAAGTATATTGATTGTCGCAAGTATTAGCGGTGCAAGTCTCAGGTTAAGACCTAATACACCTACCCTAATTTCGGACTTCCATAGACACATAGTCATACTACCAATGGAATTCTGAGGGGGTCTATCCAGAGCGAAGCTGTTTCCCGTACCATCGGTAAAACACAACCTCCTATTACACTTGCATGAGTATCCTATACCCAAATATATGAGAACTATGTCGTTGTGCCCTCACAACGTGCACAAGTGTAATACTAGTCTTTTACGTATTTATCGATGTCCAATCTCGATAATACTCTGACTAGGGATATTTAATTATTTATCCTTCGTGGATTGATACTGTCTCATATCATTCTCAATCTAGGAACAAATCACAGGGACCTCCTATCATTTATACATCTAGGTGATCTAATCACAAATGATAAGAGTGCAATCTCCTTTGTCACATAGTTAATTTGTACAACAACACCTTGATCTGTACAAATAGTGACGTTATGGGTCATAATTGTCCAACAAGTATACTAAGTATTGTGTATTACGATCCAGTATCGGATGTCACATGCTAGGCCTGTGGCTGGAATTATGTCTTCCCCGTATGAAGCATGTATCGGATCACTAGCAACTAGTCTCTGTAATCGGATAATCATGACCTAGTCATACTACCCCGATAGATGCAGCATTTGAGAGTACTAGTTCTGTATCCCTGCGTGATCATCATCTCCATATGACTGAAGTGATACTTCCCATCTTGACATCAAACCCAATACACTATGATTCTTAGTAAACCCAGAAGAGGCGTACACAGAACCTGTTAAAGCCCCGGACGACTAAAACCAAAGCATATTGATTGTCGCAAGTATTAGCGATGGTAGTCTCAGGTTAAGACCATATACACCTACCCTTATTCGGATTCCCATAGACACATAGTCATACTACCAATGGGATTCTGAGGGGTCTATCCATAGCGAAGCTGTTCCCATACCATCGGCAAACAGAACCTCCTATTACACTTGCATGAGTATCCAATACCCAAATATATGAGAACTATGCCGTTAAGCTTCCATAACGCGCAGAAGTATAATACTAGCCTATTCAGCATTATCGATGTCCAGTCTCGATAATACTATGACTATGGATATTTAATAATTAAACCTTTCGTGGATTAATACTGTCTCAAATCTTATTAATCCGGTACTAAACATATGGACTTTTATTATTTATATATCCAAGTAATCCAATTACAAAATGATAAAAGAGCAATTTCATTTATCATATAGTTAATTTGTACAAAGAACACCATGTCTTTTACAAATAGTGATGCTATGGGTCATAATTGTCCAACAATCTCCCACTTGGCCTATAGCCAATCACTCAAGTGTTCAACACCTGAACTATGTACGGTTCACTCAAACTTATGCTGAGATATCGCTTTCGCCAGTGGATATGCAAGGTTGTCATCTGAAATGATCTTTTCAATCTTGACATCGCCACGATGTATGATCTGACGAATCAAATGAAACTGTCGAAGTACATACTTGGATTATTGATGATACTGTAATTCCTTAGCCTCTGCTGTAGCCTAGCTCAGTTGCTAACAAAATTATTCCTAATCTAATTCAGAATTTTATAGATCCAAAATGCTTCTTTTGCTGCCTCAGCCGCAGCAATGTATTCCGCTTTTGTTGTTGAATCGACAATAGTATCTTGCTTGGAAGATTTCCAGCTCACTGTTCTGTTGTTCAAACAAAATAGGTACTCTTATTGTGACTTACAGTGGTCTTTATCGGTTTGGAAACTTACAACGGTGATCCCAGTCACCTCAAGTTCTCCATCTCCATAAATTAAGAAAACATCCTTAGTTCGTCTAAGATATTTAAGGATGTTCTCAACATCAATCCAGTGACCATCACCTGGATCGGCTGGATTATGACTGCAGATGCTCAAAGCATATGAGACACCAGGTCACGTACATATCATGATATACATGATCGATCCGACTACAGAAGCAAACGGGATCCGACTTTTTGAATCTCTCTCATCTTGAGTTTTATGACACATGTCCTTAGATAGAGAGACTCTATGTGACACCGGAAGCAGCCCCTTCTTGGCTGATCCATGTTGAATCTCTTCAACACTGTCAATGTACGAGTTCTCGGAGAGTCCCAACAACTTTTAGATATGTCCCAGTAGATCCTTATGACTAGAATAAAGGTTGCCTCTCCCAATTTTTTTATGGAGAATTTTAATGAAAGCCAAGCTTTCACCTTTTTTAATATAGCAATTTAATTGCTAAGAAGCAATACATCATCAACGTATAGGACAATCAATGTCAGTGCGCTCCCATAACCTTCTTATACACACAAGAATCATCTTCGTTTTGAATGAAACCATATACCCTTATGATCTCATCAAAACGTTGGTTATAAGATCGCAATGCTTACTTCAATCCATAAATGGATCGATTTAACTTGCAAACCTACTTTACATGTTTTGGCGCGACAAAACTGTCAGACTATTAGATAAAATATCCTCCAAAAGGTTTTCGTTAAGGAAAGTGGTTTTGACGTCCAGCTGTCATATTTCATAATCGAAATATGCAGCATTAACAAGCATTATCCGAATGGATTTAATCATGGCAACGGGTAAAAAGTTTCTTCGTAATCGACACTATGTTGATGACGATACTCTTTCGCTACAAGCCTAGCTTTGTACGTTTGTATGTTTCCATCCATGTCTGTCTTCACCATGAAGACTCATTTGCTACCAATAGGCACAATGCCTTCTGGTACATCAACCAGTGTCCAAACTTGGTTGGTATACATGGAATCCATTTCGGACTTCATGGCATTTTGCCATAAATGGAGTCGATACCTTGTATCACTTTCTCATACGTAGCCGGTTCATTATCCTTAATAATATTAATATCTATATGAGGTGAGATCAGAAACTCATACCTCCGAGGTTTCTTTCTGACTCTCTCCAACCTACGCGGTTCTTGTGTATTGGAAGATTGTGGAACAGTCTCAACCCTGATGAACTGTTCGTGTTCCGTGAGGGGATCGGCGCCAGGAACAGTATCACTCCGATTTTCATCGAGTTTTACTTTCCTCCCACTTACCACTGTATTTAGGAATTCCTCTAAGGAAAACCGCATGGAGTGCAACAAATATTTTGTTCTCTTAATGGTTGTGGAAATATATCCTTTGGTTTCCCTAGGATAACCATTTACAAATAGGCACTTATCCGATTTGGGTTCTAGTTTGCTACTATCCAAACGTTTAACATATGCCCAGCATACCTGTAGGCACTGCATTTTTGCATATAAGTCCCGATGATGAGCCTCGTACGGAGGCACTACTCTTTAAGTTGTGGAAGTCGCAGGAAACGGACGTTGGATGGGAAAAGTCAGAAATTGATAACTTGTTAGACTAAATTTGTTTGCTTAGCTGTGGGTTCGCTCGTTGGACCTCTGTTTTAAAATTCATCCTCAGCCCAAACCCCTGCAAGCCACACACCAAGCCCACACACACCAAGCCACACACCAATCCCACAAAAAAGAAAAAAAAACCACGCCAAAATGACCAAATTCACGCCCATCACCTTTCCAAAATAACCAATTCACACATTAAACAAATGCTAAAATCAAAACAAATCACATTCCTAAATTAAAGAAATCAAATCAAATCAAATTAAATCATATTCCGAATTAAAAGAGATCAATTCAAACCAAATCAAATCACCTCCGTAATTAAATTAAATCCCTTTCCTAAACTAAAACAATCCCCTCCCTAAATTAGATAGATTTTTCCTTATAGCACACTAATTAGGAGATATCCCCCATAATTGCAATATTCTTTCCCTATTTGCATAAGGTAAACCCCAACCATTGCCTATAAAAAGAAGCCTAAACCAACATATTCAACCCTAGCATTCACGCCCAAGCACTCCAGAGAATTCCCCTCATTGCCGTGAATAAGCCCTCAAGCAAAGCCTTCCATTGCCGCACACAACCTTGAAACCAGCCCTCCCATTGCCGCACAAACACCCCTGAAACTAGCCTTCATATTACCGTAACATAACCCCCCCTCATTCACCGCAAAACACCACAAAAAATAGCCCCTGAAAACTGTACAGCCAACACCGAAAATCACCATTGAAACATCCCTTGAAACCACAGAAACTGCACCCCAGAAACTTCCCTACATTACCGCAAAACACAACCTAGAAACTGCTCCAAACAATCGTAAAAAACCGTAGCCCCAACACACCTAAACAACCGCAACACAGTAAGCCAAAATAGCCTTTATTACTGCAAAACAGTGGCCAGAAAACACAGCAAAAACATCAGTGAAATAGAGTAAAACAGCAGCCCAAAACAGTGAAACAGCGAAGGAAAATGTTGAACCAGTGAACCGGAGGAGTTGCGGAGCGTTAACCCTTTCGATGGCCATGTAATGCACTTCTAAGAGACGACATAAGAGGTTAGACCTGAGGGCACTTTTTTATTTATTCTCGCACTTTCTTTCCGTTAGTTATTATTATTTCTTAGCATGTGTATTATAGTTTCATGTAAGTTGTGGCCATGGGATGAATGAAATATGTGTTATCTCTTGCGGTATATCGGATGGAAACCCAGACGTAAATTCCGTAGCCGAATCCGAATAGACGGTAGTGCGGTCTGCACTCGGGATACAATGCCATATACCACTTGAGAGACGTACATATTTCGTGTCATCCGATCTTATGTTTATTTGTTGTTTGTTAGAAATATTATGTTACTTTTATGCATGATTAGGTTCCTTAGTATGTTATTTTTTATGCATGATTAATTGATTATTTCCAAGCATGATTTAGTTATTTCTTTCGCATTAGGAACTTTATTATGTCTCTTTTAAGTTTATGTTTAGATTATTATTTATTTACATTGCAATGCTTAGCGATTTAATGTATGCATGAGATTGTGTGTTTACCGTTATTCCGACTTAATTTTATTCATGTAAACTTAGATATAGGTTGCATGCAAACTTAGATATAGGTCATATGCAAACTTAGATATAGGTCGTTGTTGCATAGACTCGGTTAAATTATTACACAAATCTTTTTTCATTACAAGTGGCATAAGTAAGGGACCATTCCAAACCCAACAGTTTGAGGTCTTCCCTTGCGAGGGATGAGTGCGGCCTTAAATCATTTTCCCAGTTCACACTGGGTGGTGACTCCATTTTATTTCTCCGATTTAGTTCCCCCGTGGGCTGTTCTGTACTCCTGACTAGGCCGCGATCCTAGAACAGCGTCGTCAAGTTCTGAATATATCAAGTACTTTGAAGGTTCTCTGGTTTCAACGCGAAGCATTCTTTGAGGACGAAAATATGTTTAGCTATCAGGATAATCTCGTGAGAAGTAGTACTTATGAGAGCAGTAAAGAACAGAAAAATGAACCGAGACTGGGGGCGACCAGTCTACCATTTCTCTTACAACGCGGTTCGAGAACGAACCATCATATCAGTGTCAGTATCAGTTTTGGGGATGAGTCCCAGGGTCGAGGCCCACATCAGCATCAGTATCAGTTTTGGGGATAAGTCCTACGGTCGAGGCCCACATGAGTATCAGTATCAGTTTTGGGATGCGTCTCAGGGTTGAGGCCCACATCAGCATCAGTATCAGTTTTGGGATGCGTCCCAGGGTCGAGGCCCACATCATCATCAGTTTTGGGATGCGTCCCAGAGCTGAGGCCCATATTGTCAGCGGTATTCGGATGAGTCCCAGGGTCGAGGCCCCCATTGTCAGTAGTTCCGGGATGCGTCACAGGGTCGAGGCCCACTGCGTCATCAGTTGTAGTTCCAGGATGAGTCCTAGGGTCGAGGCCCACTACATCATCAGTTTTTGGGATGCGTCCCAAGGTCGAGGCCCATATTGTCAGTGGTATTGGGATGCGTCCCAGGGTCGAGGCCCCCGTTGTCAGCAGTTCCGGGATGCGTCCCAGGGTCGAGGCCCACTACGTAATCAGTTGTAGTTCTAGGATGCGTCCCAGGGTCGAGGCTCACTACATCATCAGTTTTGGGATGCGTCCCAGGGTCGAGGCCCACATTGTTAGCGGTATTGGGATGCGTCCCAGGGTGGAGGCCCCCGTTGTCAGTTACAGTTATTGGGATGCGTCCCAGGGTCGAGGCCTACTGCATCATCAACTCAGTTCGAAGCAGTAGGCAAGTCAGATGGCAGCTGGCGAGCCAGGTAAGTAAAAATACATTGCATAACTTTGATAGGATTTTCATTGTCATACACTACACAAGTCCCATCAAAGTGGGGTGACTGTAGGCACTGCATTTTTGTATATAAGTCCCAATGATGAACCTCGTACGAAGGCACTACTCTTTAAGTTATGGAAGTCGCGGGAAACGAACGTTAGAAGGGAAAAGTCAGAAATTGATATCTTGTTAGACTAAATTCGTTTGCTTAGTTGTGAGTTCGCTCGTTGGACCTCTGTTTTAAAATTCATCCTCAGGCCAAACCCCCGTAAGCCACACACCGAGCCCACCAAAAAGAACCAAACCTACGCCCAAATGACCTAATTCACACCCATCACCTTTACAAAATAACCAATTCACACATTAAACACATGCTAAAATCAAAACAAATCACCTTCCCAAATTAAAGAAATCAAATCAAATCAAATTAAATCATATTCCTAATTAAAAGAGATCAAATAAAACCAAATCAAATCACCTCGCTAATTAAATTAAATCCCTTTCCTAAACTAAAACAATCCCCTCCATAAATTAGATAGATTTTTCCATATAGCACACTAATTAGGAAATATCCCCCATAATTTCAATATTCTTTCCCTATTTGCATAAGGTAAACCCCAACCATTGCCTATAAAAATAAGCCTAAGCCAACACATTCAACCCTAGCATTCACGCCCAAGCCCTCCAGAGAATTCCCCTCATTGCCGTGAATAAGCCCTCAAGCAAAGCCCTCCATTGCCGCACAAACAACCTTGAAACTAGCCCTCCCATTGATGCACAAACACCCATGAAAATAGCCTTAATATTACAGCAACATAACCACCTCATTCACCGCAAAACACAACCGAAAAAAGCCCCTAAACTACACTCAATCACCATCGAAAACAGCCCCTGAAAACTGCACAGCCATCACCGAAAATCACCACTGAAATAGCCCTTGAAACCACTGAAACCGCACCCCAGAAACTTCCTTAAATTACCACAAAACACAGCCTAGAAACTGCTCCAAACCACCCCAAACCACCGGAGCCCCAACACACCTAAATAACCGCAAAACAGTAAGCAAAAATAACCCTTATTACCGTACAATAGTGACAGAAAACACAGCAAAAGCATCAGCGAAATAGAGTAAAACATCAGCCTAAAACAGCGAAACAGCGAAGAAAAATGTTGAACCAGTGAACCGGAGTAGTTGCAGAGCGTTAACCCTTTCGACGGCTGTGTAACGCACTTCCAAGAGACGACTTAAGAGGTTAGATCTGAGGGCACCTTTTTCTTTATTCACGCACTTTCTTTTCGTTAGTTATTATTATTTCTTAGCATGCGTATTATATTTTCATGTAAGTTGTGGAAATGGGATGAATGAAATATGTGTTATCTCTTGTGGTATATCGGATGGAAACCCGGACGTAAATTCAGTAGCCGAATCCGAATGGACGATAGTGCGGTCTGTACTCGGGATACAATGCCATGTACCGCTTGAGAGACGCACATATTTTGTGTCATCCGATCTTATGTTTATTTGTTGTTTGTTAGAAATAGTATGTTACTTTTATGCATGATTAGGTTGTTTAGTATGTTAATTTTTATGCATGATTAGGTTGTTTAGTATGTTATTTTTTATGCATGATTAGTTGATTATTTCTAAGCATGATTTAGTTATTTCTTTCGCATTAGGAACTTGATTATGTCTCTTCTAAGTTTATGTTTAGATTATTATTTATTTACATTGCCATGTTTAGCGATTTAATGTATGCATGAGATTGTGTGTTTATCGTTATTCCGACTTACTTTTATGCATGCTAAACTTAGATATAGGTCGCATGCAAGCGTAGACTCGTTTAAATTATTGCACAAATCTTTTCATTACAAGTGGCATAAATAAGAGACCATTCCGAACCTAACGGTTTGAGGTATTCCCTTGCGAGGGGTGAGTGCGGCCTTAAATTATTTCCCAATTCACACTGGGTGGCGACTCTATTTTATTTCTCTGGTTTAGTTCCCCCGTGGGCTATTCCGTACTCCCGACTAGGCCGCGAGCCTAGAACAGCGTCGTCAAGTTCTATGTCCTACAATACCTAAATCTTCAGGAATGAGAATCCCGGTTTCTTTCCTTTCCATATTTCATATGGAGTCTGTCCAATAGACTTTGACGGAACCTTATTCAAAATAAGTATTGCACTGTTCAATGTGTATCCTGTGAAGGAAATTAGTAGCTCAGTGCGACTCACTCTTGAACTTACCATGTCCAACAAAGTTCAATTTCTCCGTTCGGACACACCATTCATTTGAGGTGTTCCGGGGGGAGTCCACTGTGAAAGAATACCATACTCTTTCAAGTAAATGAGAAACTCATTGCTCAAGTATTTTCCACCACGGTCCAACCGTGATGTTTTAATACTTTTGCCAGTCTGTTTTTCTACTTCGTGTCGAAACTCTTTGAATTTATCAAATATTTTCGACTTATTTTTCTTAAGACACACATAACCATAACGCGATGCAACATCCGTACAGGTTATGAAGTATTGTTATCCAGCTCTAGCCTGGCTAGTCATGGGCCCACATACGTCACTATGAACGAGGGTTAATAGTTCAGTGGCACGTATACCTTTACTGCTAAAAGGCGTTTTAGGAACTTCTTCTAATAAACAATATTCGCAGACGTCATATGAACTAGGATCAAATCTGTCCAAGTATCCATTCTTCCAAAGAGTGGATATACGAGTCTTGTTAATGCGTCCCAGACGACAATAAGTCTCATTATAATTACTCAATTTTGAGCCTTTTTGTTTGTCATGTTATATGTTTGAGATTTATTTATATTCAAAATATAAAGACTATTATTAACATATGCTGTACATAACAAAATGTTATCTTTATATATAAAACGCCTAGTGTTTCTGAATACAAAGGTACAGCCGCAACGGGTTAAATAAAATACAGAGATGATATTCCTAGTTAAACTAGGTATAAAATAACAGTCACCTAATGTAATTACATGCCCCAAAGGCAGATACAAAACATAGGTCCCAACGGCCAAAACAGCGACTCTCGTCCCGTTTCCAACTCATAGGTCGATCTCATCTGAAGCCAATCTCCTGCTAATCAGCAGATCCTACACATCAGTACATATGTATTATCACATCCAGAATCAAAAATCCAATTTTTAAAACCAGTAGTGGACATGTTTATAACAAACATACTTGAAGCCGGAGCCTTGCCCATCTTCTCTCCCTCCAACTCTACCTTATACTCATGACAGTCACACTTCCAGTGACCCTGTTTGCCACAATGTAGGCAGACATCATGAGATATATCCTTAATCTTCATATAAGACTGTGATGATTTAGCCTTGCCTTTTTTCTTCATTTTCTTCACACCCCCAGAAGCCTTCGGCCAAGCCTTGGCCATCTGGGATGTCGAAGTAAGGTGCGCCTCGTACTTCTTGCCCTTTAGAAGCTCTAGCTCTGCCTTCTTGAGCATAGCCATTAACTCTCTAAGAGTTTTCTCTTGGTTCATCATATTATAGTTTATGATAAACTCGCCCCAGCATTCGGGCAAAGACTATAAGATCAAATTTATAGAAGTCTCGGCCTCGAAGGGTATGCCTAGCTGACCTAGCTGTTCGATGTCAGTGATCATTGTGATACATAGTGCTCGACAGACGTACCCTCTGACATACACGAGCGAAAGAGCTTCTTGTGCAGTTCATGCTTCTGAGATCTAAGATTAGATATGTGAAGATCCTTCAATTTTAACATCATACTATAAGGATCCAATCCTTTGTTCTGACGATGAAACTGAGGAGTCATTGCGGCAAGCATGACGGATTGAACACTAAGGTTATCATCACGATGAGTCTTCCAAAGCTCATGCTCTACTATTTGCTCAACTCCGGGCTCAGGCCCGAGAGGTTTCTCTATAACATAGAGTAACCTCTCGGCTCCCAGGACTATCTTGAGATTCATCTCCCAATCTAGAAAATTGGAGCCGTTAAAGATATTATCGCCCATGAAGATGTCCCTAACGCTAATCTTTCCAGCCATCTCGATTGCAATAGTCCAACTATTCAATCAAAGATATCAGATACACTCAAAATGTAATGGTTACTATAGTCCAACTATGTAACCAACTACAAGTGGAGTAGTGTGAAAACAGTCTAACTGTTAAATGAAAGCAAAAAAGATATTAGTCCAACTAATATATATTTATAACAACGATAAATAAAATAAAAGAGTGTGTATTGGCAAGTATTTAAACGAAATTGCAAATTTAATACTAGCCTCCCAATATTTTTTGGTGAACCTCTAACCCTCTGTGGAGTACTCGGGAAACCTAGTTTCCTAGTGGGCTAGGATCCTGTTAAATAACACACAATCTTGACTTTGGCCAACAAGCTGTATGAAACTTAACTAGGTAGATTTCTTAGATCAATTGGATCACATCCAATTCCTAGATCCGGTAGGTGGACCTTCAAGTCTGAGATATATATCCAATATATATTTCCTAACCTTTTCCTCTGAATCAACTAAGCCTTGGCTTTGGCTCAACAAGCTTAATGATTCCAGTTAAGCGTGACCCATGGACAGTGGGAAAGCTTCATAATCCACGTCGATGTACAAAAGTGACATTGACTTTGGCCAACAAATCACAACTGCCCAAGACATGCGATATGTAACAAAGCTTTTGTGGTTCAAACATATTTGCGATGGACAATGATCTTGAATTTGGCCAACAAACCAATGCCAATCTTGGATCGTGAGAGAGAACCACTCAATGGAAGGAAATCGATTAATATTAAAGTGATGGTTTTTCGCGTAAATTGGCAACCAATTTATTATCTTTGATTGGGTCTCATCATATACCCTTAAGCATGCATTCTAAAAGCTTAATAAGGCACGAATAAATTAATAATGATATGCGGATGGATATATAACAATTTGTTCCTAGAACAAATATCACACTTTCCTCTCTCCCGCTAGCACTATTCATATTTTTACCCAATTACATAAACATTAAAGAAATAATTTATATTGAGGGGAATTGGTGAGAAGGGAAATACAAAGAGTAAAAAGAAAATAGGCTGGACACGCAGGTCCAATTTAATAAATTCTAAATTTATTACAACAATTTCCAAAATTGCCCTCACCCTTCTAATATCCATCAGATATACATTATTCATACAAATACATCCAAGTATTCACACAAAGCATGTTATTCAATCAATCTAATCCAATTAATTAATCTTTGAATTAATGACCATCCAATGTTCAAACAACGATTTGATTTGCTTGAGTCCAACTCGTTTAAGAATAAATACTCAAAATACGTATTCTTGAATTATATCGAACTACAATTTTAAATCCAATTTAAATTGTATCCAATACTAATTCATTTTTAATTCCAAATTAAATAATTACACTTATTTTAGTGCATTTTAGACTTAGATTCTAAATCTAATCTAAATGGGTCTCAAATGCCCAATTAGTATCCAATACAAATTTAATTAAAGTCAATAGGCTTTTAATTAATTCTTAAGGCATGAGCTTTGGCCAATATGGATCCAATCTAAGATGCCAATGCCCAATAAGGAATCACACTTTTGCCAAAAATCAATTTAGGCCCATTATGCCCAATTAAATTATTTAAAGACCCAAAAGTTATATTTGGACTTTATGGAAATGGTTTTGGGCCCAATTGGATCCAACCCAATTGTCCAAAACCAAACTTGGCTCAACCAAGCCCATTAAGCCCAATTACAATAAATAGCCCAATCCAAATTAAAGACTAATATATTAACATAATATTCTAAATATCACATTAATTTTTATTAAAGTATAATTACCATAATTAATTAATTAAACTAATATTTCCAAAACATCAATTTAAACTAATTAATCATGCTTTAATTTATCCAATTCATGTCCAACATAATTGAAGCAAAATCAATTCATTAAACATGCTCAATGTCACAGCAATGTCATGAAATAACATTCAATTTCGATTTCAATCCAATTAAATCAACAATTAATATTCATTTCATGCTTTAAACTAATCCAATAGTCTAAAATCAAAAAAATCACCATGAGAAAAAGTAGGGTTAACATTCGACCATAAGGTGAATTTTGGGGAAAATAATCCAATCAATTTTTCTTAAATTCTAAGATGCACAAATCCAATTCATCATCATACAACCATAACCAAAGAACCAATTTAGGCATTTAAAAGCTCAAAGCATAAAATCCCCAAATAAAGTTTATAAACCCTAAACTCAAATCATGCTTAGAAAAGGTTATGATACCATTGTTAGTGTCCTAGACATGCCCAAGTCTCTAATACATGATTTAGTGTGTGAATGATCAAGAGAGTTGCAGAAAAACTTATATTGATCGGATGTTGATTTCAAAATTTTTGTATGTTTGTTGGAAGCTCCAAGCCTTCTTTGAGTGAATCCAATCCAAGGGTGAGTTTCCCTATCACCTCACACAACTCCTTAAGTGCTAGCTTGCTTGATTTTCGAAGCAAAATCAAAGAGAAGAAGAACCCTAACTCAAGGCAATTGGAGAGGGGGAGAGAGAGTGTTTTGTTTTTGATATTTTTTTTCTAAAACAATTACCAAAAATATGCCTTGCAAAAGTTGGTATATGTTTTTCCAAAAAGCAAAAACAAAGTCAAAATGTGTTGGAGGGAAAATGGCATTAAATGCCCCCAACCACTTCCATCAATCATGTAGACATTTGATGTCAGTTGGTGGGCCCCACCTCTTAAATTCAAAATTCAAGTGGCTTGCTCAACACACTTCAGGCTCGAGTTCGTTTAATCAGATTAAACGAATTTTTCATCATGACGTAATTAAATCCAATTTAATTAAATAATAATACCTAGGAAAATTATTACGAAAGTTACTTGCGAATTAATTCTAAATTAATTCGTTCGTCCGAATTAAAATCCAATTTTAATTCCACTTTGAAATCTGATTTCAATTAATATATCTAATATATTATTTAATTGATTAATTCCAAATTAATCGCGTTCTCTCTTATATTAGAATTTTATCCCAGATAAATTCTTGCCGCAATTAATCTCAGATTAATTTTCTCTCTTATAATTAATCCTAGATTAATTATGTTCGAGTCAAATGTCATCGGTGAAACTTTGGGAAGCGACCCAAGAGATCCTTCGATGTGTGGCAGTAAATTCGGTTGTCAGACTATCCGAACATGTGCGTACCCCATACCACATTCTTACCGATTTACAAGACATGATTGGCTTTTAGCAAAGCACCGTGCCTACCCAATTCTCTAGAAATATTCAACAAAGAATATATAATCTATATCAGGCATAAATACTATGTATTGCATATTACGATCCAGTATCGGATGTCACATTCTAGGCCTGTGGCTGGAATTGTGTATGCCCCGTACGAAGCATATATTAGATCACTAGCAACTAGTCTCTGTAATCGGATAATCATGACCTAGTCATGCTACCCCAATAGCTGTAGAATTTAAGAGTGCTAGTTATGTATCTCTGCGTGATCATCATCTCCATATGACTGAAGTGATATTTCTATCTTGACATCACACCCAATACACTACGATTCTCAGTAAACCCAGAAGAGACGTACACAGAACATGTTAAAGCCCTGCACGACCAAAGCCAAAGCATACTGATTGTCGCAAGTATTAGCGATGCAAGTCTCGGGTTAAGACCTTATACACCTACCCTGATTCGGATTCCCATAGACACATAGTCATACTACCAAAGGGATTCCGATGGGTGTATCTAGAGCGATGTTGTTCCCATACCATCGACAAACAGAACCTTCTATTACACTTGCATGAGTATCCAATACCCAAATATATGAGAACTATGTTGTTAAGCTTCCATAACGCGCACAAGTGTAATACTAGCCTATTCCGCATTATCGATGTCCAGTCTCGATAATACTACGACTATGGATATTTAATGATTAAACCTTTCATGGATTAATAATGTCGCATATCTTATTAATCTGGTACTAATCATATGGACTTTTATCATTTATATATCCAAGTAATCCAATTACAAAATGATAAAAGAGCAATTTCATTTGTCACATAGTTAATTTGTACAAAGAACACCATGTCTTTTACAAATAGTGATGTTATGGGTCATAATTGTCCAACAGGACCTTCCCAGTTTGGTCCCAATTTACCATATCCAACTTCCTTAGTGTTTTGGAAAACTCTACGTAGGACCTAATCTCTTTCCTTGAAGGTTCTGCTTCTAACACTTTTATTGAAGTATCTGGCCTTCTTTGACGATGGGCTGCTAGTCGAATGGATACCCCGGTCCTCAATTCATCAATTGTATAAAGATTATGATCCATAAGTTGTTGATTCAAATCATCATTGAGCTATTGGTAGCGTGGGGATGGGATGCTTTCCTCAGTTGGTATTACTGATTCCGTATAAATGCCAAGGAGAATGAGGTTTCTCCCGTGGACGATCAGATCGTTGTTCTGTAAGACCACAAGACTCCAGGGAGTTCATCTGCCCAAGATCCTTTTGCTTTCTCCAATCTTTTCTTCAAAATGTTCATTATTATTTTGTTCGATGAATCGGCTTGATCATTAGCCTGTGGGAAGCGTGGGGTTGAAAAACTTAATTTTATTCCCTAATTTTTGCAGAAATCTTGGAAATGATGGCTGATGAATTATGAACCATTATCAGTCATAATTTATTTAGGTATACCGAATCGACATATGATATTCTTCTTGATGAATGTTTTCACTTCTTTATCTCATATCCTGGCAAAAGATTCTGCTTCAATCCACTTCGAGTAGCAGTCTGTAAGTGCAAGCATGTAGACTCGCTGTCCCGGGTGGTTGGAAGTTTCCCAACAATATCCATCCCCATTTAATGAATGGCCAATGGGATAAGATAGGATTGAGTCTTCTGGTGGGAGGTGTGAAATTGGGGCGAACCTTGACATTTCTCAAATTTCCTTGTGAAGTCTGCAGAGTTGGCTCTCATGGTAGGCCAATAGTAACATGTAGAATGGGCATGAAATGCCAAGCTTCTTCCTCCAGAATGATTCCCACATTCTCCTTCATATAGCTTTGCCCACACATGCTAAGCTTCTTTATGGGTGAGGCGTTAGGGTTGGTGCTCTGAGTGCCAATCCAGATCATATTTATATTTGATTCAGAAATATGAACAATTTTTTTTC
>SKCR01042944.1:0-32167 GCA_019454045.1 Zanthoxylum bungeanum
GTTAGTTAATTTTATTATTATTATTTTTTTGGAATCGTTGGAAACTCAGCTGTCAAACTACCTCTTCCGGGACTTAAGCAGATCAGATAAAATCTCCGACTGTATCATGCTTTTATAAGAAACACATTCCATGAATTCGAACTTATAACCTTAAGGTGAGATCCTGAGCCCTACATCATCAACCCACGTGACAACATGTTAGCTAATAACTTACATTTAAAACTTATTTTCAACGTTGTCAATTGTTTATTTCTCATCAGCGTAAAAAATATTGAGGGTTTACTGTAGTAAGACATCAAAGAGATTTTTCACTTATAGTCCTAGCCTTAAATTTAATCATCTCTGTATAGATTCCCATGTGACTAGTACTGGGCAAAGTCTGCTGTGAGCAAGCAAGCTATAAGTCTATGTAATCAAATGAAACTACACACCAATTGCAAAATACCCTTTTATGGCAATTTACAATTTGAAAGCCCAAACTCACAATTCACTCTATGATTCTAGCTGCCTCGACAGCACCAAAATCACTGAGCAAGTGTCGAACGAGAGCCCAATAAACAACCACTGAGATAGTTTTTGGCAACCTGAATCTCCCGGCGTCATTATTCTCTATCTAGATTAGCACAAATTTATTTAAGACTCATGTTGTAAAAATTCGATAAATTTTACGTTAATTGTCAAAATCTAACACAACCCTTCATTATCATCACACAATTGCTGCATTGAAGTTAAAACTCAATATCAATCCTCAAAAACTATCATAGCGAAAAGTGTTTGTCAAAATGCCACCCATTCATTCCATGCTATATGGAAATTTAATGGAAATTGGACCTACTGTTGCTGCAACAATTCATGGCATTCTTAGATATAGCTTGTGCCATATGTATGTGGTTACTGCAAGTCCTTTTCGGCTAAGGAATCCGATGGTTCACATAAATGAATCTGTATGCAAATAATTATGTCGATAGGTATAGCACACAAACCTATTGATTGATCTAGGTTAAAGATTAATAAATTTGTTTCGTACCCAGCTTGTAACTAGCAGTAAAAAACATGAGCATAACTTTTTCAAGTACATTAAATTATACTATTATGAAATATCTTTTAGCATAATACATTTTCTTTAATTTCCTAAGGTGATTGAGTTTCAAACTTTAAATCTATTGTATATTATTATTTCGAATGATTTGTCTCGTTGAACCAATTTGATATAAATGATCACAGTCATTTTATATTTTATATTAAGCAGGTGTAATTATGAGAAAGTATTCATACGAAGATTATATAATCATGTTCATTGACTACTCTTTCGATTAGTTAGACCTAATTTATATTAATTAGTATCAGAATCCAGATTTAGCTAACGATATGAGTGCACGGGTCCGTAGCGGGTGCATATGAGATGCGTGAGACTTCCAAGATGTATGTTCTTTGTAGATGGTAAAAATAATACAGATGATCCCCGTTATCTCATATCACATATTGGACATGTGTAATTTTGATTGGTTGAATATTTTATCCATTAAATTAATTTTTTAATTAATTAAGCCCAATCTACATTGGATACTAATTGAGAGACAAAAAAGCCCCAGACAAATGCTCTAATAATTGGATTGTGAAATTTCATGGTTCTAAACAGTGATTGTGCACGTGAATTAATAAAAGTAATTTAATTTAATTAAATTCAATTCGTCTCATCTTTTTTTCCATTTATATAGATTTGCACATCTTGTGTGGCCATATCTTTATGTAAAATAAATCAGATAAAGATATTGGCCTCTCTTCAAATCAAGGGAATCTTTTGACATTTCCATCAATTATTAAGGGGAGTAGATTCGACTCCTAGTTTATTTGTACATATGTCCTGCAATAATTATTGGATGTATTAGCTCGAGCCCTCACAAATTCAAGTTTCATTATTGTTAAAATTATGTTTATGTATATATATGATCAGATCTCTCTTCAGATGTTTAATAGTAATAAATATATAATATGGTCACATTGCTGGTAGTATTTAATGAAAATGTACTCTTAAGCTATGCTCTTTGGAGCCTCTACTCACACACTTGTCTTTTAATCCAAAGACCCACCACCATCATATTTCTTCACTCCCTCCTTCTCCATCACTCTCGGAGAAGAGCAAACAAAGGCAAGAAAATAATAGCAGTAATAACAATCATGGGTAACTTCCCAAGCAAGAAAAAGAGCAAGTTATGTGGGAAAGATGTGAGGGATTTGACGGAAAAGATTAGGCTTTTGAGAGAGGAAATCAATGGGATGATGCATGAGAGGGAGAAAGAGAGCAGAGCTTATGAAAGGGAAGTGGTGGCTTTTGCTTTCAAAGAAGCTGAGTGGAAGCAGGAGAGAAAGAAGCTCAAGGAAGAAGCAAAGAGGCTGAGGAAGAATTTGGAAGAAAAAGAAGAGAAAATTAGAGAAATGAAAGATGGGGTTGTGTTGAAAGAGAAAGGTGAGGAAAAAGAATGGCAAATCTTGGGAACAAGCTTCTTGATGGAGCAGATGAAAGAAGAAAGAGCGCGGCGAGATGAAGCTGTTGAGAAATGGAAGCAACTTTATCTTGCTATCAAGAGTGAACTTGATGATCTTATTCAAACAACACATGGTACTTGATTAATTTCTATCTTCTCTATATTTACAAATAAATTTCCATTGATATAATATCTTGTTGCTTGTGTCCAAGGAAACGGAATATATTTGAGAGCAGAAGAAGAGGAGATGATGCAGGAGCTGAAGAGGGAACTGAAAGACAAGGAACAAACCATTGAAGCTCTGAAAGCACAATTAGCTTCAATGGAAAATCAAGTGTACAAAAAGGAAAGAGACATTGATATGCTGAGGCAGAGTTTCAGATTATGAGCTGCCAGAAAAAGGCCTCCAGTATCCGCAACTGTAAGAGTTTCCCCTGAAACTGCATTTGTGATTTCAAATACTGAAGTTGAAACAAATCAGAATGTATTTAAAAGTTCTAAAGTTTGGGAAAGATTTGCATTGATTGTTTGGTATGTTATATAATTTGCAATGGAGAATTTACTTTATGTTTGTTTTTGGCTTCATAGTTTACTAAATCATGTGTATAACAGTTTGCTCTTTACCTAACTAGTATGATGTGTTGATCAATCGTATATTTGATGTACACAAATTAAGTTATCGTATTTGTTATAAAAATGAAAAAAAAAATAGAATAATAATATTATATATTCTATAATAGATAGTTAGATACAATACAATGTTAGGTTGCATGAATACGGATACCGGCACAGGCATGGGAAACGTTATTTTCTGAAAAAATTAGGACATGGAAACACTGGAGGAACGTTAATAAAATAATAATATAATTTTTTAAAAATATTATAAATATATATAAACAAAATAATAATAATAATATATATAAACCTATTTCATTCATGCTCAAAAAAATTATTTTCAATTTCATTAACTACCCTATACATGGTATTTTTTTTTCCTTTATTTTTGGAATCGTTGGAAATCATGTCGCTAAACCACTCATTCCAGGCTTAAACGGAACAGGTCAAACCTCCGGCTGTCTCAGGTTCTTACAAGAAACGCACTCTCTGGATTCGAACCTAAGACATCAATGTAAGATCTTGAACCATACACTATCAAGCCACGCCCGTTGAGGACTATACATGATATTTCTCATCAAAGCAAACACCTAAAAAGCTAAGATATGGAAAATAATTTAAATTATTATTTTTAATTTAATACTCGGAAACGTTTCCAAATTTGTCGGTGTCGACTCCGCCGTGTTGGAAATACCAAAAGGCAGGGAAATGACGTGTCTGAACATTATAGATATAATGATCTCAAAAATGATCATTTCTGGGTAAATTCAAGCCCTAGGATAAAGTCTAGTCATTAATCAAATCTTGCAAAATAACCAACCTCAAAATTCAAATCAAAGAAAGGCATTGGAATTTCTTCAAAAGTCACAACAAAATTGGTTGGTATAATTCTAACTCCCTGCAGTTATTATATATGTCTTTATTTTTTCCTTAGGTAAATGCAGAATTTGTTTTAGCGACTCAAATTTATGGTTATTATCTCATATTTCATATTCATATTAAGTCTGTGTACAGGTCAAATTGGAATTTAATCCATCCAACGGCAAACAATGAGGATTATTTTTTAAAAATTCAATAAGTCAATTCAAAACAAATAAATACATGTATAGGAAAAATAGATTAAAATATAAAATACAAACATATAAATTTATAAAACAACAAAATTAAACTATAAAGATAATTCATATATGAGGATTGCAGATTGAAACTTTTTTCAACTTGTGTCAACTCACAATCCGCTGGTTAACCAAATCCAACTATTGAGTTATGAAAAATTCCCAAGTCAATTCCCGCACGTCACGGATTGACCCGCGAATCAAATTAGATTTACACACCCTTATTTCTATTTTGAATCTAAGGAGAGCTTGTTTTTTGGATTCAAGGTGTTTGTTCTTCTTTATTATGCGAGAGAAATCTAATTTTCTATCTTCATTCTTATTATATGATTTGAGCTTTTCATATAATATTTAGGAGATGGTAATTTATTCAAGATTCGTTTATTTGTTCGATTTGATTCACTTTAAAGTATGATGACGGTCAAAACCGGTCAAAACCAAAATCAAATGAAATAAAAGAATAAGGCATTATTTTTAACGTGGTTCAGAAAATCATATGCCTCATCCACGAGCTCTAAATTAAATTGATTGTGCTTATGGAAATCTCAAGAACTTACAATTCTCTCATAATTTGGCAGGGCTTCTGTAAGATTTTCCCACTAATTTTTTTTTTTTTTTTTGGAAACGATGAAAACCCCGCCACCAAACCACCCATTCTGGGCCGCTGCGCAGGGAAAAACCACCGGCTATCCCAGGCTCTTACAGAAGTCACCCCCTGGATTCGAACCCAGAACCTCAAGGTGAGATCCTGGACCCTACACCACCAAGCCACATCATTGATTTTCTCCACTATCTACAATGGATTTCCCTTATTTATAGTGTTGGGGGCGTTACAATAGTAAAAATATGGTAACCGTTAGAGATGATAGTGTGCAATAATTATCCACAATTTATTGGGATTTAATATCATCTTTAAAAAAAAAGTTTTTTATGTTGTTTTTACTTTGTTGTTGTTTTGTATGTAAAAAAAATAAAAAATAATATTTTGTTTTGATTTTGTTTTGCGTTTTTTTCAAAAAAAAAACTACACACAAATTAACAACAAATTATTGACTAACCTGGTGGAATTGTTGTTCAGAGATGGCAGTGTAAAGAGTTTTCGTTTTTGAGACGCATCTCAATGTAATTCGTAACAAGTTATTTTTGTTTCTTTTTTTTCAATCATTTAAATTTGTGAATTCTCCATAATATTGATTAAATTTGATTTTCATATGCTCATTTGACAGGTATTATCGACATATAAGGTAACATATGATCGTGGGTTGTAAGTGGAAATTTTATAATATTCAGTTCTCTAATTTGTTGGAGGTAACACCTAAAGGCAGTGAAATTTATGTTTTTATTAAAAAAAAACTAATCACGTTTTTACTTAGTAACCGGACATCTTTCCTCAGCAAGCAGTGATTGTTCGTGCAAAATGATAGAGCTTGAGTTAGTTTTTTTTTTTTTTTTTTTAAAGAAATGATAATAATAATCAGCTTTTACTTAGTAACCGGACATCTTGCCACAGTGAGCAGTGATTGTTCGAGTAAAACGGTAGAGCTTGAGTTTGTAAAAAAAAAAGTGTATATGAATAGTTCGATTTCGTAGCATCTCTAACTCGAGCAATTAAGTTATAAAGGTGTTTTAACACTTAGTGCCATAAGGCTAACTGGTATGGGAGTCACTGACTCAAAGCTCGTTACAAAGGATAAAGAAAAAGCTTAAGAAAATCAGGCACTTCTTCTTTAAACATATGAGATCCGAGCAATTAAGTATGTAAAGGTGTCTTAACATTTAGTTCCCTAAATCTAACTGGTTTGGGAGACACTGGCCCAAAACTCTTTATAAGAGTTAAAGATGTATTTAAAAAAAATATTTTGTATATAAATAAATTGTCTTTGCCAAAAGGTATGAATTATGATATAACTTTAGGACAAAAATATTACTCTCTTTTCAACAAGACCTGTGAATATTGTGGGCACAGTGAATTGATTGGTATTTTGTCTTATTGGTGTATGAAAGAAGGGTAAAAAGTACATGAGAATTTGCTTATTTGATAATTTTGAAAGAAATAAAATAATTACTAACTTGGATAAGAATTTGTCTTTTTCACTTAAATTACTAGGGACTAGTAATAAGCTAGTAGGAGATGTGATGAACACTAAAAAAAATATACATTTATTAAAAAGAAAATTAGTCATTTTACACTTGTAGTTTCATTAATCCTTTAATTTGGCACATTTGTGAAATAATAATTAAATTATATTTTATATATTTTTATTGTGATTTTTATTTCTCATGTAGGTGAAATAATACTTTGAATGCATAACTAGAAAATGGACGTGACATTTGGATTTTGAAGCCATAAACTTAAAAGGGCGTTCTAACAGTGTACAATTTCGGAATTCTAACTTTACGTAATTTTCAGATTTTGGCCATAACTTTTTATTCCGATATCAAATTGAGATGATTTCAATTCCAAATGAAAGAAGACTCAAATATTTACAACTATCATGTTTACAAGATTTTCTAATTTTACGTTTTGCAAGGTCGAAATTGATGAAGAAGCCAACATTGTACTAATTTAATTTGAAAATAAAAAAAATAATAAATTAATTAATTAATTAATTGTGCAAAGGTCACAATCAACCTTTCGGTAGATTGTGACAATTGTTTGAAGATTTAAAAAAAAAAAAAAAGGTTTAGGTGTTGAGCCATCTACTATAAATAAAGGTGTTCACCACCTCATTTTCTTCAACTTCCTCCATTGAATTCTCTCTGAGATTTTGTGAAGGGTCCTAGCTCTTGTGTATTTTATTTTCCAAACTTTGTTGTAATTTCTTTTTCTTTCAATAGTAAAATTATGTGTGTTTTTATTCAAATTATGAGTAGTTAATTTCATCATGCTGAGGTAAATGGTGAAGTTTTTAATATGAAAATATAGATTAATCTTATTTATATTATAATATATTAATGGTAATCTAAAGAATAATATTTAATTTAAATCTGAATTAATTATTGACCAACTTTGTTACCGCCTATATGACTGGTTCTATTTATTTGACATAATCGAGTACTAACTGGACTTATTATAGATAAATTTATTAATGCATTTATCGCTGGTTTTATTATTTTGGCATAATTAATTCCTGAAATAAATTATCTGGGTATAATGACAATTTATATATTATAAAAAGTAAGATTTCTAAAATTAAAATATTAAAAGTGGATCCCCTAGTCCCAATATTTTATTTTATTATTGCAGTCCAATTAAAAATTACCAACCACTTCAAATAATTCATTCTTTTTATTTTCACTCGGATTATTATTTTATCTTATTAAATCTATTCCTTATGGGTTGAACATCGGACTTACCGAGTTATTTTATTACTTCGACACTCTTATACTTGGGAGTAAAGAACCACTTTGTGCGTGTGTCAGCCAGACTGAGATTACCCATTCCTGACTCATTCATTGACCTGTTAAATCTGTTTGAGGTCGTACCGTTCCAATAGTCGCCAAACTCATATCACCACTTGACCTCGTTGTTCCTATTGATGGGAAAAGCAAGGTCTCTGCCACCTAGTGATAACATAATTAAGTATCTGTTCAAAATGAATAATAACCTCATGAGCAGATAGGGCAAGTGGGATGACATCTACTATTTGACAACGCGATCTAAGCGTTTTGACAAGATGTTCAAATCTCTCTCCAATGTTGGGAGTTATAAAGATCGTTTCTTTTACATCACTGAGCCGACTGTGGACCGCGTCGATAAAAAGGATTTTTCATCAATTTTTAGGGTTTTTACATGCTCAATGGTTCCAAGGCTTTATTATCAATAGATTAGTTCATCCAAACTCAAGAGAGGAGGCTAATACACAACACAAAACACCAAAATACATATTTTAGAGAGATCCAAGAATGAGGATTGAAGAGCGACAAGGGAGACAAAGACGGTGACGTCGGAAAAGGAATAAATTCAATTCGGGTTAAATCTTCTAGTTTCTTTCTTAGAACTCTAATGATTTTCATTATATTCCTGACTTGTTTTTATTGTTTTTATCTTTTGTCATGAATTAACTCCTTAATTATGGATAATGATGTAATCGATGCTTGAACCTTGTGTGGGAACACATGAATCTGGGGCGACGTATGCTGTCCCTGGCTCGCGGCCCGGTTGGGAGTACGGAGTAGCCACGGGGGACTAAACCGGAGAATGATGGAGTCGCCACCCGGTGTGAACCGGGAAAATGAGATTTAAGGTCGCACTCACCCCTCGCAAGGGAAGACCTCAAACCATTGGGTTCGGAATGGTCCCTTACTTATGCCACTTGTAATGACATGATTTATGTAATAATTTAATCAGGCTTAAGTAACACTTATTCCTAAGAATATCATGCTTCTATATTCACGGGTATGAAATAAAACTTATACATACATTTCACATATATCTCATATCTAAGAACACATGCCTAAAATACCTCAAAGTAACAATGAACATACAACTTCATTCAGCATATCATATTCATGAAAAACACAAGCATACATAATAACAGCACAAGCATACATGTGAGCACTTTTCCAAGTGATACGTGGAATTGTATCCCAAGTACATACCGCATTACCGTCCATTCGGAATCGGCTACGGAATTTATGTATGGGTTTCCATCCGATATACCGCGAGAAATAATACTCCAAAGTCATCATAGCATAGATATATGAATCGTAATACGTTAAATCAAGACTAAGGCAATGACGCAACTAATGTAATAAACATGCTTTTCATTATTATGTGCATAAAGATAAGAATGACTATGTGTGGTTCCATAAGAAATCACCTAAGAAACAATTATACATGGAATGTGATGAATATGTCTCAGTTCAGTGTGTTCGCGTTCGTGTAGCGTTCGTAAACGCGTTCGAACGGAAATGAACAGAATGCTCGCGTTCGTGTGGCGTTTGTTAACGCGTTCGAACAGAAATGAAACAGAATGCTCACGTTCGTAGGGCGTTTGTTAACGCGTTCGAACGGAGATGAAACAGAATGCTCACGTTCGTAGGGCGTTTGTTAACGAGTTCGAACGGAAATGAAACAGAATGCTCACGTTCGTATGGCGTTCGTGAACGCGTTCGAACGGAAATGAGACCTGATGCATGATAAGGCAAAATGCATATGCGTTCGAGTTACGTTCGTAAACGCGTTCGAACGGGAACAGACCTGATGCATGAAATGGGACGCAATACATAAACAACAAAATAAAGGGGCGTGGCGAAGTACTGCCGTAAAGGTGGCCTTTTGGGGCTCTTGATCTCTCGAAGAGAGGACCTTTAGACCAACATACTAAGCCCATGCACACGATCGCATCATACATACAAAAATAGAGCCAATCATATCAAAACCAAGTATGTCCGATTGAACACATCTTACATCCAATCCGGACACACATCAACCGGCGCGGCATAGCATCGTGGTAAAAGGTTTTAACCCCTCCCCATAAGGGATCTTTCATTCCACTTACTAAGCCCATGCGCTTGATTGAACCATGCATAAAAAGATAAGGACAATAATATCAAACTAAGTATGCCTGATTGAACGTATCTTGCATCCAACCGAACACACATCAACCGGCGCGACAAGCATCGTGGTAAAGGGCTTTAACCCCTCCCCATAGGGGATCTTTCATTCCACTTACTAAGCCCATGCACTCGATTGAATCATGCATAAATAAACAACATACAGAATTCAAGTGACGAAAATAAACAAAAGCAAACACAAAACAAAAGAGGGTGCCATTTACTCAAGCGGTACGTGGAGTTGTGTCCCGAGTACAGATCATATTACCATCCATTCGGAATCGGATATGAAATTTATGTCCGGGTTTCCATCCGATATACCGTGAGAGTTGACACGTCTCTCATTTTATTCCACAGCCACAACATATTACATCTCATAATTCATGCATGTTTATCTACTCAAAGGCCACAACATGCATTTCAACATGACAATCATGCAAGTAATATTTAATAAAATACAGAAAAATAAGTGTGAAAAGATACCCTCAGGTCTAACCTTTTTGCCAACTTTCAGGCTTGCGTTTCACGGACGTCGGAAGGGTGCAGCTCCTAACTTCTCCGGTTCACTGGTTTAGCGTCCTAGCTCACTGCTTTGCTGTTTTGCTTGCGGTTCGAACTCCGTTCTGCTCATGTTCGGCCTCTGTTTTGCTGCTCACTGCTTAGGCCACCTGTTTTGACATTTAAATGAATTGTTCCAAGTTTGCGTGGGTTCTTAGTGCAGTTGTGTGTGATTATTTTTAAGATTATCTATGCAGTTTTATGTTACTGTTTTTAAGGCTTTTAGGGATTGTTTTTTGGGTGTTTGGGCTGCTGTTTTAAGGTGATTCAGGGGCTGTTTTTGAGTGTTTGTTAGGGGGTTTTTAGTGGTTGTAAGGGCTGTATGGGGGGATGTGTTCTCGGTGAAGGAGGGGAGTGTTTTGATTCAGCTAAGGAGGGTTATTGCTTGTGGTGGTCTCGACTTTGAAGGATTTTGGTGTTCTGGATTCGGCTAAGGGTGAGTTTGGTTTGTTTTAGATTCGGCTATGGTGGTTATTGGTGCTTTGGATTGAGGCTCTTGTTGTCTCGGTTATGAAGGAGATGGTTAGGGCTCTTTGTTCTCTTTTTTGTGTATATGTGAAGTGTCTTGGGCGTGTATTGAGAGAGTTGGGCGTGACTTATATGTGTCAAGGAGAGGATGACTTTGGTTAGGGGTTGTTTAATATAGAAGAGAGCTAGGGTTTGCCCTTGTCTCACAAGGAAGAGATCTAGTTTCCAAATTAGGAGTCCTAAGGATGGTATACACAAGATTGAGGGGGACAAAATTTTTAAATTAGGAAGTCAACTATTTTAAATTGGTAGATGTCTTATTAGATTAGGAAGTCAAATATTTGATTGGTTTTAATTGGTTAAGATTGATTTTAATTAGGCATATCTCTTTTTTAATTTTAGTTTAAGTTTGGTAAATGTTTTATTTAATTGGTAAATGGTTTAAATATTTTCTTTAATGTTTAATGTTTAAATTAAATTTTATTTATTTAATTTGGGATGTGTTTTATGGGCTTTGGGGAGCTAAATGGGCTGGGGTGTGAGGCTAGCAGCAAAACCAGAATTACCGACACCGTTCGAACGCTTCCTCGAACGCGACACGAACGCCGTTATCTGTTTGACGTTCGAACGAAGTAACGAACGCAGCACTAACGAAGACAGTGAGCTTGTTTATTCTGAATTTCCCATTCCGATATCCGTTTCCCGCGGCTTCCGTGACTCAAAAGGTAGTGCCTCCAAATGAGACTCATCATTGGGTTTCACATGCAAAAATACAATGCCTACACCTTGTATTGTTTGCTAATTTTGTTATGAAGTTTTATTGAGTTATTTATGTTCTTTTGAGTTTAATGCTTATTGGTTGATGGCCACAATTAAGATGATGAGTGTTTAGAATCTATCACTCGAGAGAGTGGATTTTGAATAGATCTATAAAATATAACTTAGGAGTTTTATAGAGTTCGAGAGAATATATAAGTTCTTTTGAAGTCATTAATATAGAATCACAAAGCGTAATGAGTTGTTAACTACTGGATTTTTATAGAGATATCGAAGTCTGTAGTTGATGATATTTTCACTGATGCTCGAGAGAGAGAGTGGGATAAATTCGGAGTCTTGACTTATAAATAATTTAACTGACAAGGATTAATTGGCATGATAAATACATAGGGGATAGTTAGGTGAAATCGGACTCTAGAATCTCTATCGCATTAGTTTCTCCTATCTAAATTCATATTTTTTATTTATTTATTAATCTTTGTTAATTATCGTCTAAATAAAGTTAGGATTATCAATTGTAGTATTTAGTGCGAGTTAACGCAATCCCTATGGGTTTGACACTCTAAACTCATTTATATTAAAACTTGACACCGTATATTTGCGGTACGATATAAAATATCTTAACAAGTTTTTGGCGCCGTTGTTGGGGATTGTTTGTTTAATTCACATTAATACTACTACCAAGTAATCTTAGTTTTAATTTAGATTTTAATTTTAATTTTAATTTTAGTTTATTTTTGTTCTGTATTTATTTTGTTTATTGATTTTTCTTTTTCTTTTAGTGTTTCAGTGAATGCGAAGATCCACAAGTCTCGACTCGCTCCTGTTTGATCCTGAAATAGAAAGAACAGCGATTGTAAATTCATATAGAGTAAATTCAAGACTTTCTTCATTATCTAACAATATTGATTAAGTTTGATTTCCATATGCGCATTTGACATGTATTATCAATATACACGGTAACATATAATCGTGGGTTGTAAGTATAAATTATGTAATATTCAGTTCTCTAGTTTGTTAGAAATAGCACATAAAGGCAGTACAATTTGTGTTTTTTTTTTTAATTCAAAAGGGAAAAAGAAAAGAAACTAACCATACTTTTACTTAATAACCGGACATCTTGCCTCAGCAAGCTGTGATTGTTCGCGTAAAATGGTAGAGTTTGAGTTAGTTTTTAAAAAAAATGATATTAATAATAATCAAGCTTTTACTTAGTAACTGAACATCTTGCATCAGCAAGAAGCGATTGTTCGTGTAAAATGGTAGAGCTAGAGTTTGTAAAAAAAAATATGTGTGAATAAGTTCGATTTCGTAGCCTCTAAATCGAGCAATTAAGTCTGTAGGGTTTTTAACACATAGTGCCCTAAGGCCAACTGGTCTTGGAGTCACTAGCTCAAAGCTTATTACATTGGTTAAAGAGAAAGCTTAAGGAAATCAGACACTTCTTCTTTTTAACATCTAAGATCCGAGCAATTAAGTCTGTATGGATGTCTTAACACCTAGTGCCCTAAAGCCAACTGGTTTGGGAATCACTGGCCAAAGCTCGCTACAAGGATTGAAGATGTATTATTATTTAAAAAAAAAACTATTTTTGTATTTATAAATAAACTACCATTGCCAAAAGGTGTGAATTCTGATATAACTTCAGGACAAAAATATTACTCTCTTTTTCAACAAGACATGTGAATATTGTGGGCGTAATGAATTGATTGATACCTTATTTTATGTATGTATGGAAGAATGGTAAAAAGTACATGAGAATTTGCTTATTTGATAATTTAGAAAGAAATAAAACAATTACTAACTTGGATAAGAATTTATCTTTTTTATTTTTGCTTAATTACTAGGAACTAGTAATAAGCTGATTGTGGGTGTGATAAACACTAAAATGTGTACATTTATTAAAAGGAAAATTAATTATTTTACATTTAATCCCCTTAATTTAGCACATTTGTGAAATAATAATTAAATTTATTTTATATATTTTTATTGTGATTTTTATTTCTTATGTATGTGAAATAATATCTTGGATGCATAATTAGAAAATGGACGTGACATCAATGTGTGTTGTATATAATTTTAATTATTAGAAAATAAAGTAAAAATAAAAGTTGAAATGTCACAATCCACCGTGATAAATATTTCCAAAATGATCAACAAAAATCAAAAAATAAAAAAATAAAAAAATAAAAATAAAAAAATAAAAAAGTAAAAATTTATTATTTGTATTTGATTTGGAAAGTTATAATTAATAATTGAGATATGAGAACTTCTACTATAAATAGAGGTGCTCACCTCTCATTTTCTTCATGTTTTCTTTTAAAATTCTCTTGTAAAATTTGTGAGAGAGTATCTTGTGTGTTTTATTTTTTAAGCTTTCTTGTAATTTTTTTTCTTTCGGTAATAAAATATTCATGTTTTTTTTTTCCCAATCATGAGTAGTTAATTTCATCATGCATGGGTAACGAGTGAAGCTATTAATATGAGAATATAAATTAATATTATTTATATTATATATATAAATTGTAATATGAATAAGTAATTTAAATCTGGAATAATTATTGACAAATTTTGCTACCGCCTATATGACAGGTTTTATTTTTTTTGGCATCATTGAGTACCTAACTGGACTTGTTATAGACAAAAGTTATCGCCGCTTTTATGGCTAATTTTATATGTTTTGACATAATTAATTCATGAAATAAATTAACTGGGTAATAGTAACAATTTGTATATTATAAAAAGTAAAATTTCTCTATATTTGAAATATTAAGAGTGGATCTCCTAACCCCATCATTTTAATTTATTGTTGTAATTCAATTTAAAATTAAATCTAATATTTTTGTTTCGCTCGAATTGTTATTTTGTGTTTTACTAAATTTATTGCATGTGGATCAATCCCGGACTTACCGGGTTATTTTATTACTTCGACGCTCTTATACTTGTGAATAAAGAACCACTTTTTGAACGTGTCACATGTACTTAGATTACTTTCTTTTTTGACCTTCTTACTCTTTTGCAGACCGTTTTGCTCGGCCTCAAGCTGCAAGAACTCACTACAATAAAATTGACTTTATTTTTCGCCACTAAAAATGCGACACAAAATATATTAGTGGTGAAAATTTAATTCGCCACTAAAAGTATATTTTAGTGGCGAAATTATTTCGCCAGAATTTCCCGCAATAACGGTACCGTATAATCGTACAAAAAAAAAAAAAAAAAAAAAAAAAAACAAAGATATTGCCCAAAAACAAATAAAGCCACCCACTGAGAGTTAAAATGGAAGGCAGAAGATTTTATAGTGCAATAGCCAAGCAGAATGAATCAGTTTGCTTGATGGGAAATTCACATTGCAACAACTACCCTATACAAATATATTAAGCTTGTTAAGAACATCTTGCGTTATTCTTTATCTTGTCTCTGTTATTTAAAGAGAAGGATGAGGATTAAATCCGAAAGAAATACAGCAATATGAAACAAATGACCTTCTTCCTCATCGTCATCTTCATAATCAGCATCCTCATTATTGTCGTCAAGATGATGACTCTTTAAAGCTCTTGATCTCCTGGATACATTGCTATTAACAGCTATAGGCTTTGACTGGGGCCTAGAGTTTAACCTAACAGAATTTTTAAACCCTCTATAGTGCATAATTGAGTCACTTTGTCCTGCCCCACCCTTCTCATAATAGTAATCATATAACATCGCATCTACAGTGACATCGGATGCGGACATAGCTCAAGGCGACGTAAAGGCCACCAACTTCACAAAATCACCAGAAGAGAATAAATTTTCAGGAAGCATCTCTAAAATCACAATTTCACAAATCCAACACCATCCCAATCGACAAAATCAGCAGAAATACCAAATAAGTTAAAATCACAATTATAAAAATAAAAATAAGGCTTACCTTCTTTGGAAAGGGCGCCGTAATTACATCTTCTTCTTGACTAGCAACCTTTTGAAATCACTTCAAAATGTAATGTTGGCTTTTGTTTCGAAATCGCTTCGAAAGGTTGGGCTTCGAAAGTGGTGAGGGAAGTGTTGAAATTGATTAGGGTTTCGTTTGTTAGAATATTTTATTCTAATTATGGGCTTATATTAATTGTGATACGGGTTTTAATATAAAGTGTTAAGATAATTGGTTTTGTAATTGAAACTGTGAAGCCCAATTGTTGATCTAATAAAGTGGGCTGCAACTCTATATTATTTGATGTGTGGATATTAGAGCGGGCTCGGAATTGTTATGGGCTTTTGATGGATGAGCCCATTACACTTCATAAATTTGTGAGCTAAGGTCTCACTCTCACTCCCCTACATAGCTTACTCAATAAGCTGTATTGATTAATTAATCTCATCTCTCCATTATGTAATTGCATTATTAATGCATTATTAATAATGTATTATTGGATGTGATGTGAAGCTTATTTAATAAGCTTCACATCTCATCATCATCCAATATATATATAATGCATATACTTGGCTATGGCTTAAGTATGTGATATTGCCGTGAGCAATATAAAGTAACAAGAAGTAAAGAGAGAGAGATTATGAAGCATAAGGAAATTAGCTTCATAAGGTTGGAGAAAATTAAGGCATAAGGAAGCTTAATTAGGGAGAGTAAGTTCTCACCATCAAGAAGTGGGGAGCAGAGGGTGATCTCCTCAGTGCAACTTTTCAACAGATCTACAGAAATTTCCGCTGCAGATATGATTCTAAATCAGGTACGCTCCCTGGATCATCCGATTAATTCATTAAATTGTATTCTAAGCTCTTGTGTTAAAGGTCCTGTTGCAAGTAAAAATTTCTAACATGTGGTATCAGAGCATCAGGAACACAATCTTAGAATCTATGGATTTTTCATAAAGTTGAAGAAAAATCTGTTGAATTTTTCGGATGAATTTATTGAATCCATTTTTAATTTATTGATGGTTGTTATTAATTAATCAATTTTTAAGCACAAGAAATTTATTGGATTAATTATTAATTCAGATCCATGAATTTTGGGATTTTGATAATACTGAAATTTGATTTATAGAAGTTTCGCTCTGAAATTTCAGATGATAAAAAGAAAGGGGTATCGAGTATTCTTTGAACCGAAAGCAAATAATTGAAAGCAAATCTGTAAAAGTTGCTTTTCGTTCAATTGAATAAATAATAGCAATAAATGTTTGTTGCCTTTGGATTTTGTAAAAACAAAATAATTAATTGAGCATTATATAATTGCTTAATATAGGCTGCCGACAAACTTTGGTTAAGTCTGTCTGGGGCGTGCAACGCACGCGCGATCAAGGCCCAACGCGCATGTGTTGCACGCACGGGCCACAGGTTTTGCAAAATTTAAATATACCCCAATATAATAGCATAGAGGCCTCGGCTATTATATTTTGATCCATGAACTTCACTTTAATTTCAGTTTTATCCCAAAATTTATAAATAAAGTCATAATTAATTTTGTGTGACAATTTAAGAGATAAATTGTTATCTCATAAAGTTAATTTATACATGGGTATAAAGATTGTCACTTATTAGAGAGAATTAATTCTCTCATAAAGAAAAATTTCAACGTAATTAATTCATTTGTGATAGAGATAAATATAAAGAATTAATTTATCTCATAAATTTTGTCACAATATTCAGGAATGTAATTTTATGGACAATTCGGCCCCTTGTCTATAAAGAATAAAATTACATTATAAAGGTTATTTAACAAGATAATATAAGGTGTATCCCGATGTGAGAATTGCTTATGAGTTTAGTGGAACTGCAGCCACCAAAGTGACCTTTTTTCACTGAATCTTTTAAGCGATGACGATCTCGCATGTTTTAGGGATGTTTCTATTTTTTGATGTGCAGTCTTCTGTCCAAAGATGTGGATTGTATGTTAAATTTTAGAAATGTTACATATGAGACATATGGTTGAGAATTGACTAGTCTGAGTGGTTTATTCACCCAAAGGTGGTAGACTTACGAGGATTGGATAAGTTTCTGAATAGTCTTATATGAAGAATTTTTAATTACATATTGTATATTCTGCCCAAAGGTGTTTATACAATGATGTGCTAAAATTCTTGGTATAATACTCTTTTATGACTTGGAGAGTATTTATTATCTTGTGTTGTGCTTAAACTAAAGAATTGCATTGTTATTTGTTTTTCAGTCACCTTTTCAGTTAACAACAACACTGTGACTATAGAGATGTTGACTGGCTCCAATTTTAAAGTGTGGAAGAGAGATGTGTTGTTGGCTATGGAATTAGCAGATATTGATCTTGCTATGAACACTCCTAAGCCAGCTGATATTAATAGTTCCAGTACTGATACGGATAAGCAGCTGCATACAGTATGGCATAAGTCAAATCGCATGTGCTATTTGACTATAAAGAGATCAATTCCTGAGCATTTGCTAAGTGGTCTTCAAGAAACCTCTATAGCAAAAGATTTCCTGACAGCTGTATCTGAAAGATATAAAGTCTCAATCAATGCAGAAATTGGTACCCTTCTGAAGCAATTATACTCAATGAAGTATAATGGTAATGGAGGTGTTAGGGAGTACATTTTGATGATGGTCCATATTCAGAACAAGCTGAAAAATCTTAACATTGTTCTTCCAGATGCTTGCATTGTCCATCAAGCATTGAATACTCTGCCTACAGAGTTTGGTACAATTGTAACTACTTACAATTCGAGGGAAGAACCGTGGAATGTTAATGATTTCATTGCCATATGTGTTGCTGAGGAAGAGAAACTTAAGGCAGGGCATACAGATGCAGCTCTCATTGTTTCTAAGCCTCGCAAGAAAGGTAAGAAATCTAAATTTTCAGCTTTTGGTAATGTTCAGAATTACAATAAGACTGGTCAGACAAGTGCTGTGGGTGGTACTAAAGGTGTCTTAAAGAAAGAACTTAAATGTTTCTTTTGTAAAAAGAAAGGGCATAAGAAGTCAGAGTGTTCCAGGTATAAAGTTTGGTTAGAGAAACATGGGCATACATGTAACTCTTTGGTTTTTGTTGTATGTGAATCCAATTATATTAATGCCACATCCAGTTCTTGATGGTTTGACAGTGGAGCAACTAATCACGTTGCTTTCACATTGCAGTGATTCATAAACAAGAGGAAACCAAATAAGGATGAGTTCAAGCTCGTGTTGGCAATAATGAATTGGTGGAAGTACATTATATTGGAGATGTTTGTTTAAAACTAGACTCCAATTATGAACTTGTTTTGACAAGTGTTTTGTATGTACCATCTTTTAGACGAAACTTGATATCAGTATCTGTACTCGACAAACAAGGTTATGGTTTTGAGTTTAATACAGGTTCTGTATCTGTATATTTCAACTCCAATAAAGTTGGCCATTGTGTTTTGTCATACGGTTTGTACAGTCTCTGTTTAGCATCAAGTGAGGTCTATTCCAATTCATATAATGTTGAACAAATTGCCAAAAGACCCTTAATAAAGGAAAAGTCATCCATGTTGTGGCATAAAAGACTTGGCCACATTTCTAGGGAAAGAGTAGAAAGGTTAATAAAGTATGATATCCTACCTACTCTTGACTTCAGTGACCTAGAAACATGTGTTGACTGTTGTAAGGGTAAACTAACCAAAATAAAGAAAAAGGAATCCACTCGTAGCTCCGATCTTTTACAAATTATTCATACAGACATAAGTGGACCTTATTCACCCACAATTTGCAATAATAAGTATTATATAACATTCATTGATGATTTTTCCCGATATGGATATCTGTACTTGATTAAGGAAAAGTCTGAAGCCCTTGATAAATTCAAGATCTTCAAGACTGAAGTTGAGAAACAGCTGGGAAAAATTATCAAGATTGTTAGGTCTGACCGGGGTGGTGTGGTGAGTATTATGGTAAACATGGGGTCAGTGGACAAATAAAGGGACCGTTTGCCAGATACTTAGAGGATTGTGGAATAGTAAGTCAATTTACTATGCCAGGTAGTCCTGAACAGAATGGTGTGGCCGAAAGGCGGAATCGCACCCTTCAAGAGATGGTAAGGAGTATGATGTCTAGAACTAATCTCCCAGACTTCCTTTGGGGTGAGGCAATTAAAACGGCCTTATATATCCTCAATAGAGTTCCAAGTAAGTCTGTTTCTAGAACTCCTTTTGAAATATGGACTGGTAGGAAACCTAGCATGAGTCACCTCCGTGTTTGGGGATGTCCTTCAGAAGTACGCCTTTATAATCCCACTGAAGGTAAGTTGCAATCCAGATCTACTCGTTGCTATTTTATAGGATACCCTGATCATTCTAAAGGCTACAGATTTTACTGTAGAGAAATGGGTTATAGGATTGTAGAATCACAAACAGCTAAGTTCTTGGAATTTGATGTGGCTGATAATGATAATCATACAGAAATCTCAAATCAAGGACAACAGACCAGAATGGTTCATATACCTATACCCATACAGTCTGAGACCTTGGAACCTACACCTGCAACTAATCAAGTTATGGAGGAGGAACCCATACAGGTAAACGAGGTTCCGCCATTACTAGATATAGCTGCAGAGGTTCCATTAAGAAGGTCAACCAGGGTAAGACGGTCTGCTGTTCCCTCTGATTATGAAGTTTATCTAAATGAGATTGATTATGACATAAGCCATTTCACTGATCCAACAACTTTTAAAGAAGCTGTTTCTAGTTCTCAATCTGATCTATGGTGGAATGCAATGAGAGATGAAATGCAATCTATGGGATATAATGGTGTGTGGGAGCTTGTTGAATTACCTGAAGGTTGTAGACCTATTGGCTGTAAATGGGTCTATAAGACCAAGAAAGAAAGACTCCAAAGGGAATATTGAGAGGTTTAAGGCCAGATTAGTTGCCAAGGGATTTACTCAGAGAGGAGGAATTGATTATACTGAAACTTTTTCTCCTGTATCTTCAAAAGATACATTTAGAGTAGTAATCATGGCACTAGTAGCTCATTATGATTTAGAGCTACATCAGATGGATGTTAAAACTGCATTCCTAAATGGAGAATTAAGCGAAGAGGTCTATATGGAACAACCTGAAGGATTTCAGAAAGATGGTGAAGATCATCTTGTTTGTAGACTTAAAAAGTCTATTTATGGTTTGAAACAAGCCTCACGGCAGTGGTACCTAAAGTTTGACAATGTAATCTCCTCTTTAGGCTTTGTGGAAAGTAAAGTTGATAGATGCATATATATCAAGATCAGTGGGAGCAAATATATCTTTCTCATTCTCTATGTAGATGATATTTTGCTTGCATGTAACGATCTAGGAATGCTGCATGAGGTAAAGCAGTCATTGTCTAGACATTTTGATATGAAAGATCTTGGAGAAGCATCTTTTGTTCTGGGTATTGAAATCCACAGAGATAGAACTCGAAAGGTATTAGGTCTCTCTCAGAAAGCATACATTGAGCGGATACTGAAGAGATTCAGTATGCATGATTGTAAATCTTGGGATGTGCCAATTGCTAAAGGTGATAAATTGAGCCTGGCACAGTCACCTGAGAATGAGGTTGAGAGAGAGAGAGTCCATGAAGCAGTGCCATATGCTAGTGCAGTAGGAAGCCTGATGTATGCACAGGTATGCACTAGACCTGACATTGCATTTGCAGTTGGTGTACTGGGAAGATTTTTATCTAATCCTGGAAAGGAACATTGGACTGCTACCAAGAGAGTTTTTCGGTATCTTAAGGGGACTAAAGATTACATGTTGACATACAGAAAGGTTGAGAATCTTGAACTAGTAGGGTATACGGATTCTGACTTTGCTGGTTGTTCAGATGATAGGAAATCTACCTCAGGATATGTGTTTATGCTAGCAGATGGAACTATATCTTGGAAAAGTGTCAAGCAGACACTTGTAACTTCTTCCACAATGCAGGCTGAGTTTGTAGCATGTTTTGGTGCAGCGTCACAGGCTGTTTGGCTACGAAATCTCATTAAAGAATTGTCAGTTGTTGACTCCATTTCTAGACCTATAAGGTTATATTGTGATAATCTTTCAGCTGTATTATTTGCGAAAAATAATAAGAATATCACTGGGTCAAAACATATGGAGGTCAAATACTTGACAATTAAGGAGCTAGTTAAGAAAGGTGACATTATTGTAGAGCATATCGGTACAGATGATATGATTGCTGATCCTTTGACCAAAGGTCTTCGACCCATTGTTTTTGTAAAGCATGTTGCTTGTATGGGTTTGGTAAAGTCTTTTGATACCCTAGGTTAGTGGGAGGCATCATTGCTCTATGTTATTTTGTTTGTACATTCGTACATGTATTTTGTATTTTGCAATGATTATCTATAAAGTGCATCTTCATTGGAAGATATTAATGTTTATTGTTTGATATATCATTGTGTAAAGTCTTATGATGGTGTCAATCATAAGCATTGGCTTGGGGCATAAAGTTATAAAGCCTTGTTGGTATGTCTTGTGACACATAAAGTTTATCTGGGATAATAAAAGACATACATGCTTATATTTAAGCCTTGATTTCTCATGTGGCCTGGGCTGCATAAGGTAGAGAAATTGGGGACCGATAAGAGAAAATAGCACATGTATTTTTTAGATCATAAAGTGGGTGCTATTGTATCTTACTGCTCTATCACATTTGTTCATGTCGATAAGGTTGTTTGATATATGTGACCATGGAAGGAACTATGTTGCATTATAATGTAGGTACCGCCATGATTCTATATCTACGATCTTATAGGACGGAATGGTTTACTAGAGTTGTTTCTGAACCAATTTTGGATCCATAAAGTTTTCTTAGCATTAAAACATCCACAATTGATATCGCCCAAGTGGGAGAATGTTAGAATATTTTATTCTAATTATGGGCTTATATTAATTGTGATACGGTTTTAATATAAAGCGCTAAGATAATTGGTTTTGTAATAGAAACTGTGAAGCCCAATTGTTTGATCTAATAAAGTGGGCTGCAACTCTATATTATTTGATGTGTGGATATTAGAGCGGGCTCGGAATTGTTATGGGCTTTTGATGGGTGAGCCCATTACACTCCATAAATTTGTGAGCTAAGGTCTCACTCTCACTCCCCTACATAGCTTACTCAATAAGCTGCCTTGATTAATTTAATCTCATCTCTCCATTATGTAATTCATTATTAATGCATTATTATAATGCATTATTGGATGTGATGTGAAGCTTATTTGATAAGCTTCACATCTCATCATCATTCCATAAATATATATATAATGCATATACTTGGCTATGGCTTAAGTATGTGATATTGCCGTGAGCAAGATAAAGTAACAAGAAGAAAGAGAGAGAGATTATGAAGCATAAGGAAATTAGCTTCATAAGGTTGGAGAAAATTAAGGCATAAGGAAGCTTAATTAGGGAGAGTAAGTTTCTCACCATCAAGAAGTGGGGAGCAGAGGGTGATCTCCTCAGTGCAACTTTTCAACAGATCTACAGAAATTTCCGCTGCAGATATGGATTCTAAATCAGGTACGCTCCCTGGATCATCCGATTAATTCATTAAATTATATTCTAAGCTCTTGTGTTAAAGGTCCTGTTGCAAGTAAAAATTTCTAACATCGTTTTGATGAAGAAAAAAAATGGAGGATTAAGGTTTGTTAATGGAGGATTAGGTTTGTTAATGTTTGGAAGAAGGTCTGTAAACGAAAATGCAGAGGCCGTGAAATGGGAATGTAGGCGCCATTTTATAGTATCAATTAGTGGGGGAAAAAGTTACTTTTTTTTCGCTATTAAAAGTTAAATTTAGTGGCAAAATCAGGACAAACCTATTTTGAATTTTATTTTTATAAATTTTTTTATTTTATGATTTTTTATTATTATTACTGTATTTCAAGAAGTAACTTTGATTATTAATTATTATACAGTGAATTAGAAATATTATTTGAGAATTAAAAGACAAACAAATGAGACATAAATATTACGTGTAAGTAAATCAATCGTTTCATTTAAACTATAAAATCGATAAAATCCAAAATGTTTATAAGATCGATACTTAAAATGTATTCTCAACTTGCACAAAGTGTGGTCCTCGTGTTAGTTCGATATAAATTTGATCTCAAAAAAAAAATGTGCGCCATGAAATATGTTTTATTTTAATATATAATTTGTTTTATTTTCATATATATATATATATATATATTTATATTTTAAACCACACTATACTGAAAAACTCAACCACGTGTTCTCATGTCAGTACCACTTAAATATACAATTGAAAATTAAATTTCTCTCGAGAAATGAAAGCAAATTTCAACCCAAATTTATCAATTAAGCCAAATGAGAGTTTTATTTAATTCGTACATCATTAAAAATAAAGCTGAAAAATAAAATGGAACTTTCTTGTAAAGATGGCAAATATATTCAGATTCAGAAAAATTAGGATTCGAATTCGGATGTAAAATTTGAAGATCCGTGCGGATTCGGATCTAGATCAGAATCTGAAATCCGGATCCATTAAATAATAAAAAAATTAAAAAAATATATTTTTGTTTGTGATTTTATTATAATTTTATATTTATATTTATATTATTTTGGATGAATTTTAAATTGTAGATGTTAAATCATTAATTTTTAGTTATAAATATTATTTTATTTTATTTCTTAAGTATTTAAAAATAAAAATAAAAATAAAAATAAAATAAAACGGACTTTTTCCCGATCCAGATATCCGTAGATCCGTATAAAAATATACCGAACCGGATGCGAATCCGGATCTATAAAATGAAATACGGATCCAGATTTGCATTTTACCATCCCTACATTCATGATAATTCCTAGAAATATCACTATTAAATGTGTTGACATAAAATGTATGATATGAAATATACATTTAAATCTTATTCATAATTAAATTCATCATCAAATATTTTATTATTAAAAAATATATATATATTTAAATTTTATTCATCCCTGGTCTCTAGAGATGGCAACTAAACCTGGACCCGGCCCGGATCCGCATGAACCCGGACGATCTAGGTCCGGGATTAAAAAACCGGACCTGAGTCTTTAAAATTCGGACTCGGGTGTATTCGGATCCGGACCCGGGTTTTCACGGGTCCGGCCCAGATAGACCCGGGTCCGGAAAAAAAAATTAAAATATAATAAAAAATACAAAATAATATGCATATATATAAAAAAAAATTAATAGAATATAATTAAAAAATATAAAAGAATTGAAATAAAATTAATTAAATTGACAAAATCCAAATATAAATATAAAATTAAAATTTTAAAAAAAATTTAAAAAAAA
The DNA here is from genome assembly GCA_019454045.1 of Zanthoxylum bungeanum. Classification (NCBI taxonomy): domain Eukaryota; kingdom Viridiplantae; phylum Streptophyta; class Magnoliopsida; order Sapindales; family Rutaceae; genus Zanthoxylum; species Zanthoxylum bungeanum. The sequence continues at coordinate 24,833 of SKCR01042944.1, forward strand.
TAATGAACCGGGTATTCGGATCCAGACCAGGTAGACCCGGGTCCGGACCGGGTAGACCTGGATCCGGACCCGGATATATTTACCGGGGTCCGAATGTTAAAATATTTGAGGAAATTAAATACAATTAATCACCTAGTTTAAATTACATTCTTGCTCACTTGAATTGAGCGAGCACTTGTCATGTTCAAAAATCCTATTTCATTTTGCATAAAAACCAGAAAATGAAAAGATGATTCTTTGGAGTGTTTGTTGGGTGATGTTTATTTCTGTTTAAATTGACTATTTTAATGACAAAAGATATCCAACTTTAAATTTACAAGTATAAATCGAATAGATTTGAATTTCCCTTTTCATTTTCCTCTTTGAATACTCATATCTTAAATGAATTTAACAAAATGAATAATTTCATTGTCACCACATGATGAACAAGTAAACAAATTAACAACCTAAGAAGAAATTTAACAAAAAGGAAAAATAAAAATAAAGGCTTTATTACATCTGATAACAATTGTAATTAAGAAATCACAAACCAGAAAGTTCACTTAACCATGAATAGCCAAAATCATTAGTGTAAAAAAAAAAAAATTTTTAAAAAAATCCTAAAAAAATTTAGTGACAAATAAATTAATTAAACCAAAAAATTAATTACTTCTTCAACTCTTATTGTTACTTGCCCCGTTTCGAAGTGGGTTAATTCCACTGTCATCATCATCATCTACAATGAAGGGCACTTTCTCTCCACTCTGCAAAATCCCATACATTCAAATGTGAGGCTCTATCAAAGCCAAAGCACAAATTTGTACAAATACTTTGCTTTTGAACAAATAAAATGAACTCTCAAAGTTTGAATAAGATGCCGTCAGGAAAAAAAAATTAAAAAGAATGTGCCTAATAATGTCGAAAAAAATGGTAATTAGCAATAATAAGAAGAAGAAGAAGAAGAAGAAGAAGAAGAAGAAGAGAAGACGACCTTTAATTGGGCAGCAGCATCATTTACTACATCTGCGGTCTTAGTACGGGCTACATCTGCATCGTGTTGCACCGACTGGACCCACTCTTCTATCTTCTCCTGTCCAATTCACAAACCAACAAACAAGTTCAATAATTATGGAATTTATTTATTTATTTTTAATTAGAGTAGAGATTTTTGAAAATTAAAAAAAAAATATTGAAAAGTTATTTTACCTCTGGCTCTAAGGAAAGTTCAAATTGTTGGCTTTTGAGTATCAAAGTTCCATAACTTCTTCTTCTTCTTTTTTTTTTTTTTTTTTTTTTTTTTTTAAAATATAAATTGATTATCAGATTATTATTTCATTTTTTAAACATAATATAACATTTTTTTAATATTTAAGTAACTAGCACATAGTTTGTATTTTATGCGGGTTGATTATATATTTTATGTATTGATATTATAAATGTTTCGGATTTTTTCAGACAATTAATTTACTTACACGTAATATTTGTGTATCAAATAATATTTCTAATTCAATATGCAATAGATAATAGTGAGATTATACATCCTAAGACACAATAAATAATAAAAAATTTATGAAATAAAATTTTTATAAAAATAATTCAAAATAAAATAAAAAATAACAATAAAAAAAACTTTTGTAGATATATAGATTATATAAAATTTAATAATAACTATTCGTTAGAACCATTTGAAGAAGCCTTCTATTTAAAAAAAAAAAAAAATTAACTCTACCAATAACAAATCTATTTAGAAATTAAAATTAAAAATACAAAGCACAACTTACCGGGGTTAATCGGTCTTGGGCTTGGGCTTCAGTTGTTTTGACCGCTTCCTCTATGTTCTTGTCGGCCATATTTTATCAGAAAAAAATAGTAATTTGTAATTTAAACTTATCTGTTCTCTTTACAGAAAATTAAAAAAAAAAAAAAATTATCCTTTTTCTTTAAGACTTTTCAAGATTTGGTATTGGGTTTGTGGAGGATATTATATAGGAAACGGCACTTCAAATGTGGGAAATTTGCTATGACTGTGTGTCATTTGATCCATGGAAAATGCACACCTAACAATTCTGCTGAAGAAATGGAATTTTTGAGACTTAATTTCATCCGTTGATATGGTCCACTCCTCTGCTAATATATAATTATGCATCTTTATTTACTATTTGTCATTTCTTTGTATTTATTTAATATAGTCTTGGATCTAGGTTCGAATCTTGTTCACGTAGAAGAGGAAATTAGATTGATTAATTTATTTAAAAACAAAAAACAAAAAACACTGTGTAAGCTCAAAGATGGCTGTTAAATAAGCAACGGAATATTCTGGAATGATCTCTTAAATTGAAGATCATTTTTTATTTTTTTTTTTGGAATTAGAAATAATCATTAAAACAACCAATTACTTTTAAGATAACAAAAATAAATTAATTAATGTCTTTTATGTAATTTGCAATTTTGCATTGCTGTTAAGATAATTCTCATTTATGAATTAATTAGAACCAAGCGATTTTAGTTAACGAAATTAAATTCAAACTTTCCGGCCCAAGGATTAGACATTTTCTGGTGACCGAACGGGCGTTACTTGGATCACAGATCATTCACGATCCTGATTCAGTAGTGGCCCACATAAGATCAAATCAAAGCCCCAAATCAATCGCCAAATCCACAAATCACAAGAATCATCCAGATACCAAAACGAATATTGAGACCACTTGTGAACGTGTCGAAGCCTTAAGATAACGGCACTATTCATGCGCCACGTGTCTACATCATCTTCCTCAAAAAATTCTTATTTAAAAAATATTTTGCGTGGACGTAAGAAGAGCCTTGGAAAGTAAAAGGACAACGCCTTAACATGGATTAAGCCGAAAGATCGTGACACGTGATGCATTGCCGTCGCTTTCCCTAGCGTGTCGCCACGTCATAGGGTTTGCTATCTTTTATCTTATTACCCGTAAAAGAGCGTCTGCAGCTGGAACTTTCACGCGCATCACCTATCTCACCGTCCATAATCACATGCGCCCAGCCATCGTAGCCGTCGGCTTCTGAACCGCCCATCTTCCGACACGTGTTCCGAACTTAATGGCCAGCCTGTAGATTATTATCCGAACCTGAGCCTTATATATACATATATTCAAAAGGCCATTCGTTCAATCACGAGCCCCACTGCAAACTCACGATCTCAAAGACTTTTTCCATTCAAAAAAAGAAAAAAAAAAAAAAAAAAGATTTTTATAAAAAAAAGTTTTAAAACAATTTTCAGCATTTTATCGGAAAAATCAAATCTTCAAGCAAAATGGCTTTAAATCTAACGCACCAGATCGGTACACTAGCCGGAACACCACTTCAGATGGACACAGGCGTTATGTCCGGTGATTCAACGGCGACGGTGAATGCGTCGGCGGTGTGGAAACCGGTGTCAACAGATTTGCGTTGTGCAATCAAGAAACCAGATTTAAAAGACACAGTATCGCCACCAATGAGCCCGTGCCGGTCACCGTTGACGTCGAGCATGCGAGCAGATCTATCTGTAGCATGCCGCGCATTCGCGACGGAATCAACGACGGCGACGGAGATATCGGAGGAAATTGGCGAGATGTACAAGCAGGGCGGTGCGCAGGATAAGGGGAAGGGAGTGCCGGTGTTCGTGATGATGCCGCTGGACAGCGTGACGATGTCGAATACAGTGAATAGAAAGAAGGCGATGGACGCGAGTCTCAGGGCGTTGAAGAGCGCCGGAGTGGAAGGAGTCATGATGGACGTATGGTGGGGCCTGGTCGAGAGGGACCAGCCCGGGCAGTACAATTGGGGTGGCTACGCTGAGTTGATCGAGATGGCGAAACGACACGGTCTCAAGGTTCAGGCAGTCATGTCGTTTCACCAGTGCGGCGGCAACGTCGGTGATTCCGTCACGTACGTATTACTATATTTTTTTTTAAAAATTCCTGCTTTGTATTATGATCCACGCGCTTTTTAGGCGCCTGTGGTTTCTATTTGCTTTAAAAGTGGAGTAATTTTCTTTCCCTTTGCGAGAGACCCGCGGATCTCCAACCATACGTGTCGGAGCACGCAAGTGTAGGGAGTACATAAGAAATTACGTAGACGTAACCGTTCGCTAATTTAGTTATTTTTTAAAAAATAATTTATTTATCCGCATGCTAACAAAATTTGACAAAATGTCCAAGCAAGTTGTTTAGAACTATTTGGATATTTTTGGTATATGGGAAAAGTGAAAAACAAGATTACTCGTTCGTCCAGTTTAGTTGCATTGGGGCGGTCTGACTTCTTGAATTTTATAGGATTTAAGTTGAGTTTCTAAAATATGATCATTATCAACAATGACAAAGGATAGAAAATATATAAGGAACATTATATATTAAAATTTTGAAATTTTTGTTACAAACTCAAGAGTATTACTCATCTGATTTATAAGGAAAGAAAGTATATGAGCTTATATTATCATTTATTAAATTAATGTGAGTTTGAGATTTTAACCATTATATCCAATTGGCTACTTAACCGCACCTATACCGATCGCATATTCGGCGCGTTCGATCATATAATTGACGTGGTGGATACTCATATTAATTATTACAAACCCATTAGTAGAAACCTACTTTTGTAAGGAGAATGAGCCCATAAGTTTATATTTTCATTTATTTTGTTCTATTTAGCCCATATGAGATTTGAGATCTTAATAATTTGTTGGGTTCGAAGCCCTAATTTTGGGTTAAATTTAGGGAGCTCTAACCGACCTTCTATGTCGATTTTCAAAAAAAAAAAAATCACATTGTCAAATATTATTGTTTTTTTATTTTGAAAATGAAACTAATGACGCGGATTTTTCATAATTATGTAACAACATTTTCACGTTTTACTTCCATGTTTCAGTATCCCTTTACCCAAGTGGGCTGTAGAGGAAGTTGACAAAGACCAAGACCTTGCGTACACAGATCAATGGCGGAGGAGGAATTATGAGTATATTTCACTAGGCTGTGATACCATTCCAGTCCTCAAAGGTCGGACACCTGTACAGTGTTACTCCGACTTCATGCGTGCATTCAAGGATAAGTTCAAGGACTTTCTTGGTGACACCGTCGTGGTAATTTCTAATCCCTGTTTAATGCTTTTCAGTTTAGTTAGTTTGTGTCGCAAGGCTGGTTAGTTTGTGTCGCAAGGCTGGTACATGAATGCTAAATTATTTTTTGGCGTGTAGGAAATCCAAGTAGGAATGGGTCCGGCAGGTGAGCTTCGTTACCCTTCATATCCAGAGCAGAATGGAACATGGAAATTTCCAGGAATTGGAGCCTTCCAATGTTACGATAAGGTACTTGCGATCTTTTGTCTATCGTGATAGTCATTTTTGTAGATTTGTGTTGTTCTTACATTGGTGTTTGATGTCTTGATGCAGTATATGCTCAGTAGCTTGAAAGCAGCGGCTGAATCTGCTGGTAAGCCAGAATGGGGCAGCTCAGGCCCTACTGATGCTGGACACTACAACAATTGGCCAGAAGATACACAATTTTTCCGAAAAGAAAATGGTGGTTGGTCTAGCCCTTATGGTGAATTCTTCCTAAGCTGGTATTCACAGATGCTCTTAGATCACGGCGAGAGAATTCTCTCATCTGCCAAGTCAATTTTCGATACTACAGGTGTTAAGATCTCAGTTAAGGTTGCAGGAATCCACTGGCATTATGGTAGCAGGTCTCATGCCCCTGAGCTAACGGCTGGATATTACAATACAAGATTTCGAGATGGTTATCTCCCTATCGCCCAGATGCTAGCACGTCATGGTGCTGTATTCAACTTCACTTGCATAGAGATGCGTGATCACGAACAACCACAAGATGCCCTTTGTGCACCTGAGAAGCTAGTTAAGCAAGTGTCTTTAGCGACTCAGGCGGCACACGTTCCACTCGCTGGGGAAAACGCATTGCCACGATATGATGAGTATGCACATGAGCAGATCTTGAGAGCAGCGTCACTTGATGTAGATAAACAGATGTGTGCATTCACATATTTGAGGATGAACCCGCACTTGTTTCAACCCGATAACTGGAGACAGTTTGTGGCTTTCGTGAAGAAGATGAACGAAGGGAAAGATGTTCACCGGTGTTGGGAGCAGGTGGAGCGCGAAGCCGAGCATTTTGTGCATGTCACTCAGCCTTTGGTGCAAGAGGCTGCCGTAGCTCTTATGCACTAAAAGGCTTTGTTACGCCATAGACATGCGCCTTGTAATTCAACTTCAACTTTTTCTTTAATGGTAGAAACATTGTCCAAGTCCCTCCTTTTGCTATAGCTCTTTTTATTATGCTGTAGCTATTTAAAACTCCAAAAAACTCTATGTATATTGTTTCTATAGTGAAACGTTATACAAGTTGTAATGAAATAATAACACTATTTTATTCAGTTATGAAATCTACCATTTATAAGTTTTTAAAAGGAAAAGTTTCTCATATGCGCCTTTGAAGATCGAGCTATAGAATGCCAATATCCTTCTTTTTCGTTTTTGTTCTTTCTATCAGGTGGTGGGTTGGTTACATGATATTTTGATTTTATTGTATTTTATGCAAAATAAAATTTAGATAATTTTTTATGGTTAAATTTCTCCTGATTTCATATAACAACGTTTTTCTCTAAGATTGACATTATTTTGGGATGGGTTAGGCCGGCCTTAGCACTCCCGTAAGTTGGGCAAGGCTAAGTTCAGTTCATGTAATGGTATTTAAAATTAAATTAAATTTTTCGAATCTAATTTTTCTAAACTCTAACCTTACGTATAATTATTGGGCCGGATAGGTCAAGCCCTACCGGGCTGAATCGTCCACCCTAATTTTCTACTGGTCATTTTTACCAAAAAAATAATGATAATAATAAATAAATAAATAAATAATTCTAATGGAACTTAAAATAACACCATTTATGTGGGTAGCATGAGCATCAATAGTAGTTGCCTTGAATTGAGCAAATGCTTGTGAAGTACGCGAGAGCTATTACTAGCTTTACCCATAATCCAAGCTTAAACCCTAAGTCATTCAGTCAAATAATACAAACCATAGCTAATCAATTTTTTTTTTTTTTTAAAGATGAATATTCATTCATAACTCAAAAGATACATGAAATAAAATAAAGAGGAGGAAAATCCTCAATCCAAAAACCATTACTATGACATGTAAGAGTTAATTTTGCTAATATAGGGGCAATTGTGTTACAAGCTCTAAGCCTAAATTAAATTATAAAATGATACACATTAGCAATTGTATTCCAAATATCAAATATAATCCAGAAAATTTTTGATCTTCTCAAGGAGTTTTAGATCTCATATTCTGTTCCACACACCATCGCCTCTATTAGAGCATGAAG
>SKCR01042945.1:0-32054 GCA_019454045.1 Zanthoxylum bungeanum
ATGATTTTTCTGTGTTTGGAGATTCTTTTGACCATTGCTTGCAAAATCTGGAACAGGTATTACAAAGGTGCGAAGATACAAACCTGGTACTCAATTGGGAGAAATGCCATTTCATGGTGCAAGAAGGCATTGTTCTTGGACACCGGATCTCACAAAAGGGAATCGAGGTAGACAAAGCAAAGATTGAAACAATTGAAAAACTGCCTCCACCAACATCTGTCAAAGGGATTCGGAGTTTTCTCGGACATGCAGGTTTTTACAGGAGATTTATCAAAGACTTTTCCAAGACTGCTAAACCTCTTTGCAATCTTCTGGAAAATGATGTTCCTTTCAACTTCACCAAAGAATGCCAGGAAGCTTTCGAGATCTTAAAACAGAAGCTGGTGTTTTCTGCCCCATCATTGTAGCACCAGATTGGACCCTTCCATTTGAGGTAGAATGTGTGATGCTAGTGATTTTGCTGTAGGTGCAGTTTTGGGACAACGCAAAGCAAAGATTTTCCACACCATTTACTACTCCAGCAGAACTCTGAATGAAGCTCAACTCAACTACACAACCACTGAAAAGGAGTTGCTAGCAGTTGTGTACGCTTTTGACAAATTCCGCTTCTATCTGCTGGGTCCCAAAGTGGTGGTCTACACGGATCATTCAGCAATCAAATATCTGATCACAAAGAAAGATGTCAAACCCAGATTGATCCGTTGGATACTTCTTTTGCAAGAATTTGACGTAGAGATTCGAGACAGGAAAGGAACAGAAAACCAGGTGGCAGATCACTTATCGAGGCTCGAGAATGGAGAAACAGCTGACAAAGAACTGATAATCAAAGAAACTTTTCCAGATGAACAACTGTTTTCATTGAAACAACAGGAAGTCCCTTGGTATGCTGACTATGTCAACTACATTGTGTCAGGAAAATGGCCGTTGGAATGGACAACTCAGCAACAGAAGAAATTCTTCAAAGAAGTCAAACATTATGTCTGGGATGAACCAAACCTGTTTAAACGCTGTGCTGATCAATTATTGAGATGGTGTGTTCCACAGGAGGAGGTCAACAGTGTTTTGCAACACTGTCATTCATCACCATACGGCGGACACTTCAGTGGAAACAAAACTGCAGCCAAAGTCCTTCAATCAGGTTTGTTCTGGCCTACACTTTTTAAATATGCTTATCTTTTTGCTTTTCAATGTGACAGGTGCCAGAGAACGGGAAATATTTCAAGAAGAAATGAAGGACCATTGCAAAACATTCTGGAAGTGGAGATATTCGATGTCTGGGGTATTGATTTCATGGGACCCTTTGTTCCATCATTGGAAACCTGTACATTCTAGTTGCTGTAGACTACGTCTCCAAATGGGTTGAGGCAATTGCACTGCCATCCAATGACTCCAAAGTGGTAATCAAATTCCTGAAAAAGAACATTTTCACTCGGTTTGGAACACCTCGAGCAATTATCAGCGATGGTGGCTCACATTTCTGCAACAGATACTTCGATGCACTCCTATCCAAATATGGAGTTACTCACAAGATTGCCACAGCTTACCATCCACAGTCAAATGGACAAGTGTGAGGTTCAAACAGGGAGATCAAGAGAATCCTAGAGAAAGAACCGTTGGATCAACAAGGAGGGACTGGTCTACAAAACTAGATGATGCATTATGGGCCTACCGGACAGCTTACAAGACACCCATTGGTATGTCCTCATATCGATTGGTATTTGGGAAAGCATGCCATCTGCCAGTTGAGCTTGAACACAAGGCGTACTGGGCACTGAAGAAACTGAATCTTGATTCACAAGCTGCAGGAGAGAAAAGACTTCACCAACTCAATGAATTGGAGGAATTTCGCCTACAGGCTTATGAGAATGCCAAATTGTACAAGGAAAAGACCAAAAAATGGCATGACCGAAAAATAGTGCACAGACAGTTGGAACCAAGGCAGCAGGGTTGTTGTACAACTCGAGATTGAAACATTTCCCTGGAAAGTTGAAATCTAAGTGGTTGGGACCATTTGTGATCACTCAGGTTTTACCATATGGAGCTGTTGAGTTACTAGATCCCAATACCAACAACACATTCAAAGTTAACAGTCAGCGTGTCAAGCACTACTGGGGAGAATCATTTGAGCGACAAAAAGAAAGTGTCACACTTTCAGATCCAGCATAACGTTCGAAAAGTCAGGTCTAGCTGACGACGATTAAACTTAGCGCTCGCAGGGAGGCAACCCATGCAATTTTTGTATATATATTGTGATTTGGTGTGATTTTGTGTGTTTAGTTTTTGCAGATTAAGTCATTTCAAGATGGAAGAAGCTCTCGCAAATCTTCACAAGCAATTTCCTTCTCTCCCTCAAAAATCTCTAATGAAAGTTTACAAAGCTCGCTTGGAACGGATGAGGTTATTAATGATTCACGGAGTTCCCAATGACATTCGTTGGGTAATTGAAGCACGAGTCCGATTGGTAGGTGAATCCTCTAACTCTTTTATTTCACATCTGCCTGGTTTTAGAAGAAGTACCTATGCAAAGAAACGAAGAGCTAAGCAAATGGGTGTTTGTTACAAATGTGCACGTTGGAATTTCAATACTCGTTGTCGTTCTTTAGGAATGGTGTCTGTTAATCGCGAAGACAAAATTAAATTCACTAGAGATGGCTTGAGTAAGGAGTCTTTAGATGATATATCTTCGACTCTTGAGACGCATCCCAGTGGATATGTTCACATAGACTTTCGCAGATTACATACACAATTTCAAAAAGAAAGCCAACAATTAAGTCTTGGGAATCTGACTCAAAAAGACCCTGTTTGCCAATTTATAAGAAAATTGGATGGGAAGCTTGTCCCTGACGCATAGACGTCAATCAAGCTATTACTTTTCTTGTGAATATTATATTCTTTGTATTTTCCTAATAATTGTGATTCGTTTTGTTGTTTTCTTTATTTCCTCCGATAGGATCCAGATCTTTTTGACTATCACGATCTATTTTACTATTTTGCTACTAATCGTCCTTTGGAAGATACTTGTGCTATTTTTACTCACCCTTTTCAGGTATTATAAATTCAACTCATCATTGCACTTTGAAGACATCCAGAGTAAATATGGAAGCCACTTCAAGAAGACGAGTTGAAAACATTTGTGTGTTTTGCGGTAGTACTGTTGGTACTAAACCACAATACATAGAAGCGGCACAGGAATTGGGTCGAGTCTTAGCTGCAAGGAATATGCACTTAATATATGGCGGAGGCAATCTCGGACTTATGGGGATCGTTTCAAAGGCCGCACAAGAAGGAGGCAGTCCCGTTTTGGGAATCATCCCAAAGCCCTTAGCAGAGGCAAATCTTACTGGATCATCAAACGGAGAGGAACTGATCGTGCCAGGTATGTCTGAACGACTGGTAGAAATGATTAACCGTGCTGATTCTTTTATTGCTTTGCCAGGTGGCTTGGGCACATTGGAAGAAATATTTATAGTTCTATCTTGGGCGAACCTGAACATACACCAGAAACCGCTTGAGCTGTACAAAGTTGATGGATTTTATGATTTTCTTTGTGTGTTTCTTGATGATGCTCGAAGAAATGGGTTCGTGTCAAAACCTATGAAAGAACTCATTTTTACTGCCAGAACTGCTCCGGATCTAATTGACCAACTCATAGCCTATGAACCAAAAGTTGACCCTATCATTTCAAAGATAAATTGGTCTGAGGACGATTGTGGTAAGAGGCGTCGAATTAATCTGGATCTTAACTTTTAATTTCCTGTAGATTTTCAGTTAACCAGGTATTATTTTCTAAACTCTTCCACTGTTTAAGACATTGGGGACAATGTCTCATTTAGGTTTGGGGGAGGGAATTAGTTGATTAGTACCTTGTTTTTAGTTTGTTTGTTGTTTTTATTTTTAGTCCAAAATTTTTTCGAAAAATAAAAAAAAAATTGAAAATTTTTCAAAAATTACAAAAATATTTTGTGTTTTTTTTGTTTTTGTTTTGTCTAAAAAGGTGAAATTGGTAAAAGATAGCTGAGTAAGGAGTTTCCACTCCTGAGACGTATCTCAAACCTATTTTCGAACAAGTTAATTTTTGTTTATTTCCTTTTAATATTTAATTTGTGAATTCTCCATAAAACGGACTAAAATGGATCTTCATATTCTCAGTTGGCAGGTATTATCAACATACATGGAAACATACGGACATGAGTAAAATTGAAAAGTTTGTAATATTCAGTACTCTAGTTTAATGGAGGAGGAGGAAACATCTAAAAAAGTGATGGAGTAAAAAAAAAAAAAAAAATCTGAGATCCGAGTTATTAAGTCTGTAAGGGTGTTTTAACACCTAGTGCCCTAAAACCAACTGGTTTGGGAGTCATTGGCCCAAAGCTCGTTACATGGATCAAGATGCTGCAAAAATATATATATCTGAAGTCTAAGTAATTAAGTTCGTAGGGGTGTCTTAACACCTGGTGCCCTAAAGCCAACTGGTTTGGGAGCCACCGACCCAACACTCACTACATAGATGGAAGGTATTGTATATAAATAAAAAATAGAGAAAAATCAAAGAAAAAATCAGAAAAATCAGAAAAATTATTCCATTGCTATAAAAAGGTGTGAAATCTGATAGAACTTTAGGACAAAAATATTACTCTTTTATCAACTGCACTTATGACTGTCGTGGGCAAAAATGAGCTGATTAATATTTTGTTGGTTGTGTATATGAAGAATGGTAAAAATAATCGGAGAATTTACTTATTCAGTAATTTAGAAAGAAACAAAACAACTAGTAACTTGGAGTAGAAATTTCACCTTATTAGCCACTAACTTCTTTATTCTCTTTTCGCTTGTCTTTTTGCTTTTGTGTGCATTAGTTTTATACCTTTTTTTACTTTTTTAAAATGTTTGTGGGTATCATTGCTGTAAACCCTCACGAGACTACAAATCGTCCACTAGGGACACCTAGGGGTTTAAAGGCTTGTTGCATATGCTAAATGCAACCGTGATCCCTACGAAAGTGGCTTAGTAAAATTTTAATTATGTTATTTTATTCTATGTTTTGCTCGAGGACTAGCAAAATGTTAGGTTTGGGGGTGTGATGAGTGGTATTTATATCACTATTTCCCACTCATTTATCATAATATTTTGTATAGTTTCTTGAGTCTTGTGAATATTTTGATGTGTGTTTGTGTTATTTTGTAGATAAATAAAGTTTCAGGACATTCTCGAGGTGATTTGGGGCAAAACAGTGAAAAATTGGCGGAAAAAAAGGGCGTTTCGGTAAATTCCAGCGTCGCGACGCCCGGACCTTCAGCGGCGCGACGCCCAGGATACGCCGAATCTGCTAACATGCGCATGGTCAACTGGTCAGAATTTGAGAAGTTTGACTTTGCTAAACGTGCACCGTACCACGTGTCACCATCACAGCCAATCTGCTAACGTGCGCCGTGCCACGTGTCATCATCATATGCTGCCGACACTCAGAATTGACACGTGTCGCCTCATCATCAGCCATGTCATCGGTCAAAAAGTCAACTTTGCCATGTGTCACGCCACGTCATCCGCCACGTCACAATGTCAACCAAGTCAACTTGCCACGTCAGCATAAGCCAATCACAGCGTGACACGTGTCGCCACGTGTCGCAATCCTATTGTGCCGACAATTGCAATGCCGCGTCATCGCCACGTAGCGCCACGTCAGCATGACGTCATTAATGACGTCATCACAATAATTGAGTCTTAGCCGCCTTGCCACGTGTCGCGTGAACAGTCAGCCGCCGTGCCACGTGTCGCCTCCTCAGCGTGCCACGACGAACTGTTCCAGCGTCGCGACGCTGGCTTGGCGTCGCGACGCCCAGACCCTATCCGCGCCTATAAATTCTGCGCGAAATTTCAGATTTCAGTGTACCATTCCCTCTCTCTTATTTGATGTAAATAGGGAATTCTTCTCTCTCTAAGTTTCATTTTAATTTTTAGTTTTTACTTTTGTAATAATTTTAATTACTTTTTGTAATAATAGTAATTTACTTTCTTATTTTACAGTTTTTACTATTTACTATGAGGAGGTAACTTCCCTATGCTAGGGTGAAAGGTAATTATGTTACTATTGCTATTTAGATTAATCTCCCTTAAAAATGATATATTTACTATTTAAAATACTGATTAATAAAGGATACCGCTATATTGGTCGGTTGGCAATTCAATTTAATCTGGTTTAAACCTGACTAATCAAGGAAACGCGCTATATTGGTCGGTTGGTAAATTTATTTTCTGTTGGTTTGAACCTGATTAATCAAGGATACCGCCAGATTGGTCGGTTGGTAAATTTATTTTGGTACGCCTTTATGGCTGGATTATGGACAAAAATTACCACCTATATGGCTGGTTGGACTTAATTTGACTTAATCAGGATACCGCCAGATTGGTCGGTTGGTAAAATATTATCACAAGTTTATATATTATTTATGGGAGATATCTAAATTAGTAGTAGTAAAAGTAATTCCTTTTGCCTTAGCATTTTATTTCATTTGTAATTTACTTTTCAGCATTTTTACTCACCGCAATTACTTTTCAGCACTTTTATTTTATGGCTTTTACTTTTAAGTTTTTACTAGCCCTAACTATGTGTCATAACTAAGTTAGTAATCTAGGGTTGTGATGATGAATGAAATATCACCGGTTTATAAGGGTTAAATTATAATTGGGTAATATAAAGATTTATTTATTGAGTCTTAATCTTAAAGCCTTTTTATTAACTGGCCACGAATAAAATTGATAGGTAAACTTAAAATGAACTAGACATAGGGATTTTAGGTTTAAGACCTCAGACTCAATAGCCCACGATCTTCCTTGAGGATAGATAACCCTTTAATAGATTTCCTTACAGGATAGGAATATACTGTCGGGCGGGGGGGTAGCCATAATTGGAACTTAATCTTAATAAATCCAGATAATTTGGTTGACATAGACATATGGTTCAATTAGGTTAAATTGGATATTTGTAATTGACCATCGGAAGAGGCTTTTACATAATTTAGTGTTCCAGGTTAATAAATCAATATTTTACCCAATTATAAGATAACAACTTCATCTTTAAATAATATTGGAATAAATCACAACCCTAGATAGTTTTAATATTGAATTTTCTCAAAATATCTTTTCGAACAATTTTAGTTACTTATCTTTAAATTTAGAATCGTCGCCATTTCAAATCAATCAAACAACCTAATAGATACTAGTAATCATTTGACCTCATAAAAATTAATAGATAAGGTTTTAAGTCCTCGTGGGATCGATACTTTTTATACTACTTGAACGATACGTGCGCTTGCGTTATACGTGTGTGTTTATGCCGGTCACATACTCCCACGAACCCATGCGTAGACCGGGTTGTATAGCCTATAACAAATATTTCCTTGTGCTTTAGGACCATTATCATTTGGATGAATTGACTTTGTCAAAAATGCAAACTTGCTGGGCCATTTAAACTGGGGCAGGTTCGTGTCTTATGACAATTAGGCCCAAAGCTTCTGAAATGATGGTGGGCCACACGGTAGAAGTTATTATTTTATGTTTATAATATCTTCCTTGTATGCTTATGTTTGGGAACATTGCTATTTGAATCCATCTGGATCTTTTTTCATGAGATATGGGCTTGTTGGGCCATTTAAACTGGGACAAGAACATACCTTATGACGATTGGGCCAAAAGGCTTCTAAATAACAATGGGCCATGTTATGATTGTGTTCGGAATATTATCATTTGGATTTAGTTGGGCTCTTTGCCATAAGACATGAACTCGTTGGGCCATTTAAACTGGGACGGGTTCAATCCTATGACAGTTGTCCCAAAAGCTTCTAAAATGATAATAGGCCGATTTGTTTGAGGATTTTATCTGATTTAGTATATGTTATATACTTCTTATGCACATCATGCATACATACATCATGTTAACCCTTGTGTTCTGAAAGCCATCATAGATTCCCGTTGGGTTAGGGAAAAGGGGAGACTCATCAAAATACTGGGAACAGACATGAGTGAATTAGATATTGAGGTATCCCGTATGGATCAGTTGGAAAACGGTCTCGCCAAGGTCACTGAACAGTTGCAAGCCTTGACTACTGCCATGACAAATATGGCCGTGCCCCGTGCTGGGGGAAATTCTAAGAATGGGAAGCGCGAGGAGCCTCCGAATGGGTTGGGGGATGATATCCTCGCTTTTGATGATGATATGGCAGAGTATGCAATAGACAGAGTGATTGGGTCTCAGGCCGAGATACAGAAACTCAGAGATCAGGTTGAATTCGTTACCCGCAAGATGAGGGGTAAGAATGAAGATTTACTAGATTATGAGACAATGACGTTTGAGGAGCAGTTGCCGGCGCAGTTTAAGATGCCGGATTTGGCTAAGTTCAATGGGAACGGAGGAGATCCGAGGTGCATCTACATCAGTATGTGTCTGTTATGAGTTTAGTTGGCCTGTCTCAGCGCCAAGTACAAAAGATGTTCGGGATGTCACTCGAGGGGGCACCCGTAGTATGGTACCATAACCTGGACAAGCAGGTTAAGGAAGATTGGAGGGAGCTAGCTGATGCTTTCTTAAAGCAATATGTCACGGACCTGGAGATTGACTTGTCACTCCGTGACTTAGAAAATATCAAGCAGAAGCCGGAGGAAAATTTCAAGGAATATGTGGACCGCTGGAGGAGCCAGCTTCTGAAGATGCAGACCCGGCCCTCAGAAAAGGACCAGATCAAAATGATCATCAAGGGCACCAAGCCCTCTATTTATGGCAAACTGAGGAGAATGACTTCGATGATTACTGATTTTCGACAGCTGAGGGAGACAGTTATGGATATTGAGGAGGAGGAAGCCGAGAACAGAAAGTTTTATGGACAGAACAGAAGGAATATTGGGGGACATTCAGGGACTATGCCTGCTACTGTTGAGGTCACTGCCATTAAGAACAGACGATTTTCTAACCTTGGTAAGCCTCTTTCAAAGGTATTCGAAAAGCTGAAGGCGCAAGGACTCTTAAAACCTTTGGAACCTAGGCCCATTCCAAATCATGTGCCACCTCACATGAACTTAAACTTATTGTAGGCATTGTATTTTTACACATTAGCCCAATGATGAGTCTCGTATGGAGGCAACTACTTCTTTAGTCATGAAAGTCGCGGGAAACGGACGTTGGAAGGGTAAAATTGGAAAATAGAATTTTTTGATGGATTTAATCTCGTTGTTTTCGCTTCGGTTGCTTGTTGGACTTCCGTTTCAAAGCTTATCTTAGGCCCAAAACCCCACAAACCACTTACCAAACCCAAACCAAACCCAAAATACCCAAGCCCACCAAGCCAAGCCAAACCCACGCCCATGAGACACCATTCACGCCCATAGCCTTCCTAAATAGCCAAAATCACATTTAAACACATGCCTAAATCAAGTCAAATCCTTCCTAATTAAAAGAAATCAAATCAAATCCCTACCAAATCAATCCAATCACCACCCCAAATAAGGAGATCTATTCCTTATGAAGAACCAATTAGGAGATTCTTCCTATTCAAATTAGGAAAGTCTTCTCTCTTTGCCTATAAAAAGAGGCCTTCACCCCCCATTCAAAACCTAGCTCATACACCTCTCTCACACACCTAAAGCATTCTCTTAAGCCTCCATTGCACGCCCAAGCATCCCCCTGAAGCCTCCATTGCCGCACCTTCAAGATCCAATAGCCTCCATTGCCGCATCTTCCCTCCATCATCAACACCCTTCACGCCCAAGCCCTAAACTTAACCCTCCATTGCCGAGTTCCAGCCCCCATTCACACAGCCCTAAAACACCCTCAAATACAGCCCCAAAGTCGCACAAAAGACCCCCATTCACAGCTCCAATTCAGCGCCCAAACAGTCCCGAAACACCCCTCACTGCACCTTGAACTGCACAGTTTCGTCCCCAGTTCTGGTCAGTTTTTTTGTTGCGTCTTTAACCCATAAAACAGTCCTAAAATCACCTAAACACCATCCCCAAAACCTCCATAAAGTTTCCCTAAAAAATCCTCACAAACGCACCTCCCTAAGCCTTCAAAATCACCCAAAATAGTCCGCTAAACCATCAAGACAGTGACCTGAAACATAGCAGCGAAACAGCAGCAAAACGGACTTGAAACAGCAGCCCGAACAGCAAAACAGCGAGGAAGACGTTGAGTTGGTGAAACAAAGAGTAGCGGATCATTCACCCTTCCAACGGACGTGTAACGCCCTTTCTTAGACGACAAAAGAGGTTAGACCTGAGGGCACCTTTCTACTTATCTTCTTTATTGTTGTTTTATTTATTTTGATATATAATTGCATGAGAGTCGTTTGAAGCATGATGTGATTGTTGGATGAGCGGGATATGTGTTCTCTTTTGTGGTATATCGGATGGAAACCCGGACGTAAATTCCATAGCCGACTCCGAATGGACGGTAGTATGGTCTGCACTCGGGATACAATGCCACGTACCACTTAATACACGCATCTCGTCTCATCCTAATTTGTATTTGAGCATGGTATAGTCTTTAGGTTATATGTTTATTATTTAAAGCATGGTTTAATTTAGTTTGTTATTTATTTGTTAAAGCATGTTTAGGTTGTTCATTATGCATGTTCTTAGTTTATGATGCGTTTGGGTAATGATTTATACATGTTGATTTAATGGTTCAATATGCTTGTTGTGTTACATTACGTGAAATTATTTGGATGAAAGCATGTTAGATCTAAGTACCCTTGATCATGAATGATGAATAGATTCGGTTAGTTTATTGCACAAATTATATTATCACAAGTGACATAAGTAAGGGACCATTCCGAACCCAACGGTTTGAGGTCTTCCCTTGCGAGGGGTGAGTGCGGCCTTAAATCTTTGTCCCGGTTCACACCGGGTGGCGACTCCATGTTATTTCGTACTTCCCAACTAGGCCGCGAGCCTAGAACAGCGTCGCCCAGGTTCTGTTGTCTACAGTCTAGCGACTCCACTGGGGATATTAGAGAATTGGCCTCGAAATCATGTCTTGTGATGTGTATAATTTGTGCATTAGTTGACCATTTCTATAATGGGTTGAGGGGGTTAATCAAAGGCTTTGTTGAAGCTAGGTGATGGTTGGGTGTCTTCCTTCACTCACTACCCTTCGGGGAAAAGCTGTGAAGGCACCTAGATAAATCATTACTTGTAGCTCGTTGTGACATACTAGTTTGGAGGACTCGTTGTTTATTCCTGACACCAAGCGATAAGAGCCTAAGGGGCTTGGGTACTTAAGAGAGCCTCGCTCCCTCGCTCCACCTCCCTCTGGGGAATCTACAATAGGAAATCCATTCGACAGTTAGTCACACACCGTAACTCGTTGGCACGTACCATAAGTTATAAAAAAGGTGCACTCACTTGGTCGCTTGAACCCTTGAGTGGGGAGTCCTAGTTGTGGGTAATCCTTCGTCAAACGAGAGCCTTTGTCCGCGCCCCCTGAACCCACTTGTGAAACTTAGCCTTGAAAGAACCGGTAGTTATTTATTTTATGTTTGTGTGTTGGACCGCCGTCATTTGGATCCAGTTGGACCTTTTGTCAAAAGATGTGAACTTGTTGGGCCATTTAAACTGGGGCAAGTTTGTGTCCTTTGACAGTTGGGCCAAAAGCTTCTAAAATGCCGGTGGGCCACTTTGTGAATGGGCTTTTTATCATTTGAAGTCATTTAGCCATATCATTGTAAAGTGTAAACCTGTTGGGCCTTTTCAACTGGGACAAGTTTGCACCGCGCGATGGTGTGATTAAATACTTTAAAATGATAATGGGCCAAGTAGTTTAAAGTTTCTTTTTATAATTTTATCTATTACATGCATCGCACATATATGCACTGACACATAGCCTTAAGAGAGACAACATAGATTCCCGTTGGGTTAGAGAAGAGGGAAGATTATTCAAAAGACCTTCAGCGAATATGAGTGAATCTGTCAACGAGGGGTCTAGAATGGATCAGATGGAAGCTAACTTCACCAAGATAACTGAACAACTGCAAGCCCTGACTGCTGCCATGTCTAATATGGCTGTGCCCCGTGCTGCGGGAGGATCTGAGAATGAAAGACGGGAGAGCCCTCCGAATGGAGTGAACGATGATGCTCCGGTATTTGATGATGATTTGGCTGACTATGCCGCTGGTAGGATAGCCAGAACTCAGGCTGAAATGCAAAGGCTTCGTGATCAGATGGAGTCTGTCACCCGTAAGCTGAGGGGGAAGCATGAGGATCTGCTGGATTATGATTCAATGCCTTTGAGGAGCAGTTGCCTGCACAGTTCAAAATGCCCGACATCGCAAAGTTTAATGGGAATGGGGACCCGAGGGTCCATTTGCGACAATATGTCTCGGTGATGAGTTCGGTCGGCCTGTCTCAGCGCCAAGTCCAGAAAATGTTCGGAATGTCACTCGAGGGTGCACCTGTGGTTTGGTATCATAGCCTTGAGAAGAAGGTTAAAGAAGATTGGAGGGAGTTGGCTGATGCCTTCTTGAAGCAATATATAACTGACTTAGAGATCGACTTGTCGCTCCGCGACTTGGAAAATACTAAGCAAAAGCCTGAGGAGAGCTTTAAAGAGTATGTTGACCGCTGGAGAAGCCAGCTCTTGAAAATGCAGCAGACCAGGCCTTCCGAGAAAGATCAGATCAAAATGATCATCAATGGGACTAAACCCTCGATTTATGGTAAGCTCATAAGGATGACATCGATGATTGCAGACTTCCGCCAGTTAAGGGACTGTAATGGATATTGAAGAGGAGGAGGCTGAGAATAGAAAGTTCTTTAGTTTGAGCAAGAGGGCTGTCGGAGGATCCTCAGGTGCTAAGCCTGTTACTGCGGAGGTTGCGGCCATAAGGAATAGGCGTTTTTCTAACTTGGGCAGACCTTTGTCCAAGGTACTGGAGAAGCTACTGAGGCAAGGGCTGTTAAAACCCCTAGAACCAAAACCACTCCCAAATCCTCCCCCGTCAAACCTAAACATGAGCCTTTTCTGCCATTTTCACCAACAGCCTGTGAAACAAAAGCTCCGACGGATGAGACCCGAATGGGCCGAGAAGGTCAGAGAGGAAGTTAAGAAGCAAATAGATGTGGGATTCCTGGAAGTAGTGAAATACCCCGAGTGGTTGGCCAACATCGTGCCTGTGCCGAAGAAAGATGGCAAAGTCAGAATGTGTGTTGACTATAGAGATCTTAACAAGGCATGCCCGAATGATGACTTTCCTCTACCACATATAGATGTGCTTGTAGATAGTGCGGCATTATCTGCCATGTACTCATTTGCGGATGGGTTCTCAGGATACAATCAAGTGCTCATGGCCGAAGAAGATAAGCACAAGACCGCCTTGTTACAGAATGGGGTACATACTGCTATAAAGTGATGCCATTTGGGCTTAAGAATGCTGGAGCCACTTATCAACGGATGGCCACTACTTTGTTTCATGAATTAATGCATAAGGTGATTGAAGTATATGTAGATGACATGATGGTCAAGTCAGAGACAAGAGATGGGCATATAGAAGCGTTGGAAAAGTTCCTTGAACGAGTGGACAAGTACAACTTGCGGTTGAATCCTAAGAAGTGTGTATTCGGAGTAACGTCGGGTAAATTACTCGGCCACACAGTGGGAATGGGTGGAATAGAAGTGGATCCTGAAAAGATCAAGGCTATTACAGAAATGACGGCACCAAAGACAGAGAGAGAAGTCAGAGCTTTCCTAGGAAAAATCCAGTATATCAGTCGGTTCATTGCCAAGCTGACGTCAGTATGCGAGCCCATATTCAAGTTGTTGAGGAAAGATCAGCCGGTAAAGTGGAATGAACAGTGTCAGGAAGCATTTGACAGAATAAGGGAATATTTGGTGAAACCTCCCGTCCTGAGACCTCCAAAACAAGGCAGACCTTTGGTGCTTTATTTGGCTATTGAACCCGAAGCGCTGGGGGCGATGATGGTACAAGCCGATGAGACAGGAGTAGAGCACGCCATCTACTACCTCAGTAAGAAGCTGCTTCCGTACGAAGCCCGCTATTAGGAAGTAGAGAAGATTTGTCTGGCAGTAGTATGGGTGTCCAGGAAATTACGCCAATATTTCCAGTCTTACAAGATCCAAGTAGTCGCAAAGGAGAATCCTTTGAAGTATCTACATTCGGTGCCTTCACTAGTTGGAAAGCTGGACAGATGGTTAGTACTGTTGACTGAATTTGACATCGAGTACCTCACTTCAAAGGTAATCAAAGGGCGAGCCGTGGCAGAATTCCTAGCCTTACAACCTGTTGAAGGGGATCAGTACAAGTTTGAATTCCCCGACGAAGAAATCCAAGCTATAGCAGTCCAAGGATGGAAGATGTATTTTGACGGAGCAGTGAACTGCAAAGAGCCGGAATCGGTATTGTAATAGTAACCCCTGGGGGAGAGACTTTGCCTATGGCCAAGAGGTTGACGTTCAGGGTAACTAACAATATGGCTGAGTATGAAGCATGTGCATTTGGCTTGACTGCATTAATAGCCTTGAGAGCTACGAACGTGGATGTTTACGGAGATTCAATGTTGGTGATCCGACAGATGCAAGGAGAATGGGAGTTAAAAGAAGAACGGTTGAAGCCGTACTTATTCCACCTCAGACACCTAGCACATGCCATCCCTAACTGCAAATTTCAGCACTTGCCTCGGGAAGAAAATCAGATGGCAGATGCATTGGCAACGCTAGCCGCAACCTGGGAGAATCTAGAGAAATTGGTGATGAGACCACTTGTGTTGACAACGGCCAGCAAACCGGTTTATGAGATAGAGAGGATCTTGGGAGTAGAGGTCGATGACGGAAAACCGTGGTATTATGACATCCAGAGGTATCTAGAACATGGGCAATACCCAGAGGAAGCGAGCAGAAAAGACAGAATCGTCATTCAGAAGTTGGCTGCTCAATATGTGAGTCTGAAGGGAGAACTCTACAAGAGGCAAGCGAACGGTGTTCAGCTGAAATGCTTGAGAAAGGAAGAAGCTCAGAAGATAATGGATGAAGTGCATGCTGGCGTCTGTGGACCGTATGAACGGATTGAACTTGTCCCGCAAGATTGTGAGACAAGGCTTTTACTGGTCAACCATGGAAGCCGACTGCGCGAAGCTGGTAAGGTACTGTCATGATTGTCAAGCACACGGGAATTTGAATCATTTGCCGCATACAGAATTGCATGGGTTGTCAGAACCGTGGCCTTTCTCAGCATGGGGAATTGATATGATCGGAGAGATTCGGCCGAATGCGTCAAACGACATCGCTTTATAGTGGTAGCAGTGGACTACTTCTCGAAATGGGTAGAAGCCGAGTCATTCCGTAATGTCACGGCAAAACAAATGGCTAAGTTCATAGCCCGGAATCTCTTATGTCGGTACGGTATGCCGCATCACGTGGTTACGGACAATGGAGTCTAGTTTCAGGGAGAGACCAAGGCGATGTTACAGAGGTATGGGATAGGTCATCATAAGTCTTCACCATACAGACCGCAGGCTAATGGAGCAGTTGAGGCAGCCAACAAGACAATAAAGACGATTCTGGCGAAGATGACGGAGAATTACAAAGACTGGCTGATAAGCTGTCGTATGCCTTGTGGGGGTACAGAACTTCGGTAAGGACGGCAACTGGAGCTACGCCTTACTCTTTAGTCTATGGAATGGAAGCGGTACTGCCGGTGGAAGTTGAGATACAGTCAATGTGGGTGTTAGTAGAAGCAGAATTGCCTGAACAAGAATGGACCTCGCAGAGGTTTGAGCAGTTAGCATTGATGGATGAGAAGAGGATGAAGTCCTTGCATCACATGCAGATATATCAGAAGAGGTTGGCCCGAGCATTTAATAAGAAGGTGCGTCCTACCAAGATCAAGAAAGGTGATCTGGTACTTAAGCAGTCGAAGCCGTCGACGACAGACCCAAGAGGGAAGTTCAGACCAAAATGGGAAGGACCATACATTGTTCAGAAGGTAGGGGAAATGGAGCAGTGAGACTGTCGGACTTGGAAGGGAATAGTTCACCGAGCCGATCAATGTTGACAGATTGAAGTTGTATTTTGCCTGAGAGGCAGAAGACTGGATGGTCACCTGCAGAAGACCTAACTGTAGGCATTGTATTTTTACACATTAGCCCAATGATGAGTCTCGTATGGAGGAAACTACTTCTTTAGTCATGAAAGTCGCGAGAAACGGACGTTGGAAGGGTAAAATTGGAAAATAGAATTTTTTGATGGATTTAATCTCGTTGTTTTCGCTTCGGTTGCTTGTTAGACCTCCGTTTCTAAGCTCACCTTAGGCCCAAAACTCCCATAGACCACATACCTAACCCAAACCAAGCCCAAATACCCAAGTCAAGCCAAGTCAAACCAAGTCAAACCAAATCCATGCCCAAAGGATGTGATTCACGCCCAAAGCCCCTTTATTTAGGTATATGTATATTTATCACATGTTTAAATCTTGTTAAATCCTTACCTAAATAAAAGAAATCAAATCAAATCATTACCAAATCAAATCCAATCCCAAATCCTAATTAGGAGATCATTCCTTATTAGAAATCAATTAGGAGATTCCATCCTATTCTAATTAGGAAAGTCTTCTCTCTTTGCCTATAAAAGAGGCCTTCACCCCCCATTCAAAACCTAGATCATACACCTCTCTCACACGCCTAAAGCACTCTCTTAAGCCTCCATTGCACGCCCAAGCATCCCCCTGAAGCCTCCATTGCCGCACCTTCAAGATCCAATAGCCTCCATTGCCGCACCCTCCCTTCATCAATCAACACCCTTCACGCCCAAGCCCTAAACTTAACCCTCCATTGCCGAGTTCCAGCTCCCATTCACAGCCCTAAAACACCCTCAAATAAACCTTATCCACAGCCCTAAAGTCGCACTAAACACCCTCCAAACACAGCCCCATTCGCAGCCCCAAAACAGTCCCGAAACACCCCTCACTGCACCTTGAACTGCACAGTTTCGTCCCCTGTTCTGGTCAGTTTTTGTTGCGTCTTTAACCCATAAAACAGTCCTAAAATCACCTAAACACCATCCCCAAAACCTCCATAAAGTTTCCCTAAAAAATCCTCACAAACGCACCTCCCTAAGCCTTCAAAATCACCCAAAACAGTCCGCTAAACCATCAAGACAGTGACCTGAAACATAGCAGCGAAACAGCAGCAAAACGGACTTGAAACAGCAGCCCGAACAGCAAAACAGCGAGGAAAGACGTTGAGTTGGTGAACTAAAAGAGTAGCGGATCATTCACCCTTCCAACGGACGTGTAACGCCCTTTCTTAGACGACAAAAGAGGTTAGACCTGAGGGCACCTTTCTACTTATCTTCTTTATTTTTGTTTTATTTATTTTGATATATAATTGCATGAGAGTCGTTTGAAGCATGATGTGATTGTTGGATGAGCGGGATATGTGTTCTCTTTTGTGGTATATCGGATGGAAACCCGGACGTAAATTCCATAGCCGACTCCGAATGGACGGTAGTATGGTCTGCACTCGGGATACAATGCCACATACCACTTAAGATACACGCATCTCGTTTCATCCAAATTTGTATTTGAACATGTTTATAGTCTTTAGGTTATCGTTTATTATTTAAAGCATGGTTTAATTTAGTTTACTATTTATTGTCAAAGCATGATTATGTTATTTTATGCATGATATTTTGTTTGTTATGGTTACGTTTAATAGTATTTGTTTATTTCGGTTTAATGGTTCAATGTGCTCATTGTGTGATTCTATGTGTTTGCCGTTTAAAGTCTTATTTTAAGCATGCAAACTTAGATTAGGAGTATTTTGATGAATGCCTACTAGACGTAGTACCCTTGAGCATGAATGTTGAATAGATTCGGTTAGTTTATTGCACAAATCATATCATCACAAGTGACATAAGTAAGGGACCATTCCGAACCCAACGGTTTGAGGTCTTCCCTTGCGAGGGGTGAGTGCGGCCTTAAATCTTTGTCCCGGTTCACCCTGGTGGCGACTCCATGTTATTTCGTAGTCCCAACTAGGCCGCGAGCTAGAACAGCGTCGCCCAGGTTTTGTTGTCTACAGTCTGGCGACTCCACTGGGGATATTAGAGAATTGGCCTCGAAATCATGTCTTGTGATGTGTATAATTTGTGCATTAGTTGACCATTTCTATAGTGGGTTGAGGGGGTTAATCAAAGGCTTTGTTGAAGCTAGGTGATGGTTGGGTGTCTTCCTTCACTCACTACCCTTCGGGGAAAAGCTGTGAAGGCACCTAGATAAATCATTACTTGTAGCTCGTTGTGACATACTAGTTTGGAGGACTCGTTGTTTATTCCTACACCAAGCGATAAGAGCCTAAGGGGCTTGGGTACTTAAGAGAGCCTCGCTCCACCTTCCCTCTGGGGAATCTACAACGGGAAATCCATTCAACAGTTAGTCACACACCGTAACTCGTTGGCACGTACCGTAAGGTATAAAAAAGGTGCACTCACTTGGTCGCTTGAACCCTTGAGTGGGGAGTCCTAGTTGTGGGTAATTCTTCGTCAACGAGAGCCTTTGTCCGCGCCCCGTGAACCCACTTGTAGAACTTAGCCATAAAGAACTAGTAGTTATTTATTTTATGTTTGTGTGTTGGACCCCGTTATTTGGATCCAGTTGGACCTTTTGTCAAAAGATGTGAACTTGTTGGGCCATTTAAACTGGGGCAAGTTTGTGTCCTTTGACAGTTGGGCCAAAAGCTTCTAAAATGCCGGTGGGCCACTTTGTGAATGGGCCTTTTATCATTTGAAGTCATTTAGCCATATCATTGTAAAGTGTAAACTGTTGGGCCTTTTCAACTGGGACAAGTTTGCACCGCGCAATGGTTGATTGAATGCTTAAAATGATAATGGGCAAATTATATATTCCATGCATCGCATACATCTCATGCATCTCATGCATCATGTTAACCCTTGTGTCTTAAAAGCATCATGGATACCCGTTGGGTTAGAAAAAAAAGTCAGAGCATTCCTTGGGAAAATCCAGTATATCAGTCTGTTCATTGCAAAGTTGACGTCAGTATGTGAGCCCATATCAAGTGTTGAGGAAAGATCAGCCGGTAAAGTGGAATAGCGTGTGAACGAACAGTGTCAGGAAGCATTTGACAGAATAAAGGAATATTTGGTGAAACCTCCCGTCTGAGACCTCCGAAACAGGGCAGACCTTTGGTGCTTTATTTGGCTATTGGGCCCGAAGTGCTGGGGGCGATGATGGTACAAGCCGATGAGACAGGAGTAGAGCACGCCATCTACTACCTCAGTAAGAAGCTGCTTCCGTACGAAGCTCGCTATCAGGAAGTGGAGAAGATTTGTCTGGCAGTAGTATGGGTGTCCAGGAAATTACGCCACTATTTCCAGTCTTACAAGATCCAAGTTGGTCGCAAAGGAGAATCCTTTGAAGTATCTACATTCGGTGCCTTCACTAGTGGAAAGCTGGGCAGATGGTTAGTACTGTTGACTGAATTTGACATCGAGTACCTCACTTCAAAGGTATCAAAGGGCGAGCCGTGGCGGAATTCCTAGCCTTGCAACCTGTTGAAGGGGATCAGTACAAGTTTGAATTCCCCGACGAAGAAATCCAAGCTATAGCAGTTCAAGGTTGGAAGATGTATTTTGACGAGGCAGTGAACTGCAAAGGAGCCGGAATCGGTATTGTAATAGTAACCCCTGGAGGAGAGACTTTGCCTATGGCCAAGAGGTTGACGTTCAGGGTAACTAACAATATGGCTGAGTATGAAGCATGTGCATTCGGCTTGACTGCATTAATAGCCTTGAGAGCTACGAACGTGGATGTTTACGGAGATTCAATGTTGGTGATCCGACAAATGCAAGGAGAATGGGAGTTAAAAGAAGAACGGTTGAAGCCGTACTTATTCCATTTCAGAAACCTAGCACATGCTATCCCTAACTGCAAATTTCAGCACTTGCCTCGGAAGAAAATCAGATGGCAGATGCATTGGCAACGCTAGCCGCAACCTGGGAGAATCTAAGAAATTGGTGATGAGACCACTTGTGTTGACGACGGCAAGTAAGCCGGTTTATGAGATAGAGCGGATCTATCGGAAATAGAGGTCAACGATGGAAAACCTTGGTATCATGATATTCAAAAGTATCTGGAACATAGGGAATTCCCAGAGGAAGGGAGCAGAAAAGACAGAATCGCCATTCAGAAGTTGGCTGCTCAATATGTGAGTCTGAAGGGAGAACTCTACAAGAGGCAAGCGAACGGTGTTCAGCTGAAATGCTTGAGAAAGGAAGAAGCTCAGAAGATAATGGATGAAGTGCATGCTGGCGTCTGTGGACCGCATATGAACGGATTGAACTTGTCCCGCAAGATTGTGAGACAAGGCTTTTACTGGTCAACCATGGAAGCCGACTGCGCGAAGCTGGTAAGGCACTGTCATGATTGTCAAGCGCACAGGAATTTGAATCATTTGCCGCATACAGAATTACACGGGTTGTCAGAACCGTGGCCTTTCTCAGCAGGGGGAATTGATATGATCGGAGAGATTCGGCCGAATGCGTCAAACGGACATCGCTTTATAGTGGTAGCAGTGGACTACTTCTCGAAATGGGTAGAAGCCGAGTCATTTCCGTAATGTCCACGGCAAAACAAATGGCTAAGTTCATAGCCCGGAATCTCATATGCCGGTACGGTATGCCGCATCACGTGGTTACAGACAATGGAGTCCAGTTTCAGGGAGAGACCAAGGCGATGTTACAGAGGTATGAGATAGGTCATCATAAGTCTTCACCATACAGACCGCAGGCTAATGGAGCAGTTGAGGCAGCCAACAAGACAATAAAGACGATTCTGGCGAAGATGACGGAGAATTACAAAGACTGGGCTGATAAGCTGTCGTATGCCTTGTGGGGATACAGAACTTCTGTAAGGACAACAACTGGAGCTACGCCTTACTCTTTAGTCTATGGAATGGAAGCCGGTGGAAGTTGAGATACAGTCCATGCAGGTGTTAGCAGAAGCAGAATTGCCTGAACGAGAATGGACCTCGCAAAGGTTTGAGCAGTTACCATTGATGGATGAGAAGAGAGATGAAGTCCTTGCATCACATGCAGATATATCAGAAGAGGTTGGCCAGAGAATTTAATAAGAAGGTGCGTCCTACCAAGATCAAGAAAGGTGATCTGGTACTTAAGTAGTCGAAGCCGTCGACGACAGACCCAAGAGGGAAGTTCAGACCAAATTGGGAAGGACCATACATTGTTCAGAAGGTAATGGGAAATGGAGCAGTGAGACTGTCGGACTTGGAAGGGAATGAGTTCACCGAGCCGATCAATGTTGACAGATTGAAGTTGTATTTTGCCTGAGGGACAGAAGACTGAATAGTCATCCACAGAAGACCTAACCCATGGGGATAAAGAGAACTCATGCATGCATGCACACATATAACCCATTATTGCATTCCTTTTTTTTTTGCGTGTTTTGTGTTTTTGTTTTATATATCCACAGGTATCGAAGAATAAAAGAGAAAGCGGCAAAGACAAGCTAATCAGAAACAGCGAAAACACTATATTGAATTTGAGAAGAAATCCTAGGGCTGAGGTCCACATCGGTGTTAAGATTCAGATGGTAATCTAAGGGTTAAGGCCCATTTTGAGTTTGAATTTCGGGTATGGATCCCGGGGGCGAAGCCCACATGGTCAGCAGTAAAGAGAAAGAATTCCTTTGAGTGAGTGAGTGTGAGTGAGTAAAAAAAAAAAGTGTGAGAGAGAAGTCTTTGATGGTTAAACATATGTCCGGTGATGACATTATGTGCTGTAGGGAGAAGCCTTAGAAGCGAGAGAAGCGCGAGACGCGCTCTTATCCGGTATTCTGAATGGATTGATCTGGCTGGACTCATGAAGCACTTGAAAAGGTATCTCAACAGTAGTAGAAGCCTGAGTGGTTGAGATGAGATGACTAGTTGAAGAGATGGTGGATCGGTGTGATGACCGTTTGCCTGGATGTCCACACTGATTTTCCTTTGCTACGATACATGATATGGTTGGAAATAAGAAGAAAAAAGTCTCTACAATGAAAAGAAAAGAAATAGACCGCCTATAACCGATAAGCGTGAAGCTACCCATGGGTGAGAGTATTAGGACCACCATGAGGAGAAATGCTACCTTAAAGGGTAGGTGAGTCAGAAAAAGAAAAAGAGAAAAAGAAAAGAAAAAAAAAAAAAACAAGAAAAAATGAAGGAAAATAATGAAAAGAAAGAGACGATGCAATAAAAGAAGACCATATCATGTTAAGTATGCTACAGTAATCACAGAATGTGACCCAGACATCCAGGTTGGTTAGACCCACTGATCCGATTCTCCGAAGCGAAATCATCGAGTTGGCTGACTTAAGGAATAAGCTGCGAAGGAGCCTTAGCACACACACACACTAGGAGTCTGGTTCAGATCACCATTCAGGGGATGGGTTTTGAGTATGTCGAATACTTGAAGATTCTTTGGCTTTGACACGAAGCATCCGTTGAGGACAAAAATATGTTTAGCTATCAAGATTATCTCAAAGAGAGGCACTACAGTGTGCAAAATAGAGAATCGGCATCAGTAGTAGACCTGTGGTATGGCATTCTGTGGGCGAGGCCGACATTGGTTCAAATCAGTTTCAGCCAGGTAGGCTCAGGGGCAGGGGGCACTCACGGATCACCAGGTAGAAGTCAGCCAGGTAGGCACTCGGGTATGGAGATATCAGATCAGTTTCAGCCAGGTACGGCACTCCGGGTATGGAGATATCAGATCAGCCAGGTACGGCACTCCGGGTATGGAGATATCAGATCAGCCAGGTACGGAACTCCGGGTATGGAGATATCAGATCAGCCAGATACGGCACTCGGGTATGGAGATATCAGTTCAGCCAGGTACGGCACTCTGGGTATGGAGATATCAGACAGTTCAGCCAGGTACGGCACTCCGGACATGGAGATATCACAGCTGCGACACCCTAGGTACGGGGTTAGCATTCAGACATTTTTGGCTCTCTAGGTACGGAGACGTCACCGCGACACCCTAGGTACGGGGTTAGCACTCAGACATTTGTGGCACTCTAGGTACGGAGGATGTCACTGCGACACCCTAGGTACGGGGTTAGCACTCAGACATTTGTGGCTCTCTAGGTACGGAGACGTCACCGCGACACCCTAGGTACGTGGTTAGCATTCAGATATTTGTGGCACTCTAGGTACGGAGGCGTCACTCTCGCGACACCCTAGGTACGGGGTTAGCACTCAGACATTTGTGGCTCTCTAGGTACGGAGACATCACCGCGACACCCTAGGTATGGGGTAAGCACTCAGACATTTGTGGCACTCTAGGTACGGAGGCGTCACTGCGACACCCTAGGTACGGGGTTAGCATTCAGACCACATCGACGCCCTAGGTACGGGGTTAGCACGCCAGGTACGGCATGTGGACTATTCAGACATTTGTGGCTCTCTAGGTACGGAGACGTCACCGCAGCACCCTAGGTACGGGGTTAGCATTCAGACCACAGCGACGCCCTAGGTACGGGGTTAGCACGCCAGGTACGGCATGTGGACTATTCAGACATTTGTGGCACTCTATGTACGGAGGCGTCACTGCTGCGACACCCTAGGTATGGGGTTAGCACTCAGACAACCAACATCATCACTGCGACACTCTAGGTATGGAGACGCAACCGCGACGCCCTAGGTACGGGGTTTGCATTATCAACTCAGCACAGCAGGCAGACCAGGTGACAGCTGGCGAGCCAGGTAAGTAAAAATGCATTGCACGTACTTTGATAGGATTGTCATTGTCACACACTGCACAAGTCCCATCAAAGTGGGGGCGACTGTAGGCATTGTATTTTTACACATTAGCCCAATGATGAGTCTCGTATGGAGGCAACTACTTCTTTAGTCATGAAAGTCGCGAGAAACGGACGTTGGAAGGTAAAATTGGAAAATAGAATTTTTGATGGATTTAATCTCGTTTTTTTCGCTTCGGTTGCTTGTTATACCTCCGTTTCTAAGCTCACCTTAGGCCGAAAAACTCCCATAGACCACATATCTAACCCAAACCAAGCCCAAATACCCAGTCAAGCCCATCAAACCAAGTCAAACCAAATCCATGCCCAAAGGATGTGATTCACGCCCAAAGCCCCTTTATTTAGGTATATGCATATTTATCACATGTTTAAATCTTGTTAAATCCTTACCTAAATAAAAGAAATCAAATCAAATCATTACCAAATCAAATCCAATCCCAAATCCTAATTAGGAGATGCATTCCTTATTAGAAATCAATTAGGAGATTCCTTCCTAATCTAATTAGGAAAGTCTTCTCTCTTTGCCTATAAAAAGAGGCCTTCACCCCCCATTCAAAACCTAGATCATACACCTCTCTCACACGCCTAAAGCACTCTCTTAAGCCTCCATTGCACGCCCAAGCATCCCCTGAAGCCTCCATTGCCGCACCTTCAAGATCCAATAGCCTCCATTGCCGCACCTCCCTTCATCATCAACACCCTTCACGCCCAAGCCCTAAACTTAACCCTCCATTGCCGAGTTCCAGCCCCCATTCACAGCCCTAAAACACCCTCAAATAAACCTTATTCACAGCCCTAAAGTCGCACTAAACACCCTCCAAACACAGCCCCATTCGCAGCCCCAAAACAGTCCCGAAACACCCCTCACTGCACCTTGAACTGCACAGTTTCGTCCCATGTTCTGGTCAGTTTTTGTTGCGTCTTAACCCATAAAACAGTCCTAAAATCACCTAAACACCATCCCCAAAACCTCCATAAAGTTTCCCTAAAAAATCCTCACAAACCACCTCCCTAAGCCTTCAAAATTACCCAAAACAGTCCGCTAAACCATCAAGACAGTGACCTAAAACATAGCAGCGAATAGCAGCGAAACGGACTTGAAACAGCAGCCCGAACAGCAAAACAGCGAGGAAAGACGTTGAGTTGGTGAACTAAAAGAGTAGCGGATCATTCACCCTTCCAACGGACGTGTAACGCCCTTTCTTAGACGACAAAAGAGGTTAGACCTGAGGGCACCTTTCTACTTATCTTCTTTATTGTTGTTTTATTTATTTTGATATATAATTGCATGAGAGTCGTTTGAAGCATGATGTGATTGTTGGATGAGCGGGATATGTGTTCTCTTTTGTGGTATATCGGATGGAAACCGGACGTAAATTCCATAGCCGACTCCGAATGGACGGTAGTATGGTCTGCACTCGGGATACAATGCCACGTACCACTTAAGATACACGCATCTCGTTTCATCCCAATTTGTATTTGAGCATGTTATAGTCTTTAGGTTATTCGTTTATTATTTCAAGCATGATTTAGCCTAGTTTACTATTTATTGTCAAAGCATGATAATGTTATTTTTATGCATGATATTTTGTTTAGTTTATGGTTATGTTTAAATAGTTATTTGTTTATTTCGGTTTAATGGTTCAATGTGCTCATTGTGTGATTCTATGTGTTTGCCGTTTAAAGGCTTATTTTCAAGCATGCAAACTTAGATTAGGAGTTATTTTGATGAATGCATACTAGACGTAGATTACCCTTGAGCATGAATGTTGAATAGATTCGATTAGTTTATTGCACAAATCATATCATCACAAGTGACATAAGTAAGGGACCATTCCGAACCCAACGGTTTGAGGTCTTCCCTTACGAGGGGTGAGTGCGGCCTTAAATCTTTGTCCCGGTTCACACCGGGTGGCGACTCCATGTTATTTCGTACTCCCAACTAGGCCGCGAGTCTAGAACAGCGTCGCCCAGGTTCTGTTTCTACACTAACCCAACAGGATAAAGAAAAATCATGCATCCATGCATACATATAACCCACTATTGCATTCTTTTTGTTTTCGTGTTTCGTTGTTTTGTGTTTTGTATTCACAGGTTTTGAAGACAGAAAAATGAAAGCGACAGAGATAAACCACTCAGCAACAGCGAAAGCACTGTATTGAGTTTGGGTAGAAATCCCGGGGCTGAGGTCCACATCAGTGTAAGGTTCAGATAGTGAATTGAGGGTTGAGGCCCGCTTTCAGTTTGAGTTTTAGGGAATGGATCCCGGGGGCGAAGCCCACCGTGTCGGCAGCAGAAAGGAAGAATTCCTTTGAGTGAGTGAGTGAGTTGCAAAAAAAAAAAAAAAAAATAGAAGAAGAAAAGAAAAAAAAAAGAGGGGAGAGAAGAAGTCTTTGGTAATTTGATATATGTCCGGTGATGACATTGTGTGCTATAGGTAGAAGCCTTAGAAACGATGAGTGCTGGAAGTGTTCTTCGCCGGTATGCTGAATATATTGATCTTGACTAGACTCATAAAGCACGTGAATACGGGATCTCAACAATGGAAGCCTGAGTGGTTGATGAGATGACTAGCTGAAGAGACAGAGGATCGGTGAATGACCGTTTGTCTGGATGTCCACCCTGGATTACGGACGCTATATGATACATGATATGGTCAGAAATAACAGAAATGTCTCTGCAAGAAAAGAAAAGAAAAAGACCGCCTATAACCGATAAGCGTGAAGCTACCCATGGGCGAGTATTAGGACCACCATGAGGAGAAATGCTACCTTAAAGGGTAGGTGTGTCAGAAAAAAAAAAAAAAAGAGAGAGTTCCGAATGAAAAGAAAGAAACAATAGTGCAATACAGAAGACCATATCATGTTAAGTATGCTGAAGTAATCACAGAATGTGATTAAGACATTCAGGTTGGTTAGACCCACTGGTCCGATTCTCCGAAGCGAAATTATCGAGTTGGCTGCTTAAGGAATAAGCTGTGAAAGATCCTTGGCACACACACACTAGGAGTCTAGTTTGGATCACCTATTCAGACGATCGGAGTTGAGCATATCGAGTACTTTGAAGATTCTCTGGCTTTGACATCAAGCATTCGTTGAGG
Organism: Zanthoxylum bungeanum; assembly: GCA_019454045.1. Classification (NCBI taxonomy): domain Eukaryota; kingdom Viridiplantae; phylum Streptophyta; class Magnoliopsida; order Sapindales; family Rutaceae; genus Zanthoxylum; species Zanthoxylum bungeanum. The sequence goes on from SKCR01042945.1 coordinate 26,938, forward strand.
ACGAAAATATATCCAATTATCAGAGATGATCTCGTGAGAGGAATTGCAATACGCTGAGTGGAATCATTGACATCAGTTTCAGTTTCTGCCGAGAATGGCATTCTGGGGGCGAGGCCCACATTGACATCAGTTTCAGTTTCTGCCGAGAATGGCATTCCGGGGGCGTGGCCCACATTGGTTCAGTATCAGTTCTGCCAGGTACGGCACTCCGGGTGGTATGGAGATCCAGATCAGTTCAGCCAGGTACGGCACTCCGGACATGGAGATATCACAGCTGCGACACCCTAGGTACGGGGTTAGCAGAGAAATTTGTGGCTCTCTAGGTACGGAGACGTCACCGCGACACCCTAGGTACGGGGTTAGCACTCAGACATTTGTGGCACTCTAGGTATGGAGGCGTCACTGCGACACCCTAGGTACGGGGTTAGCATTCAGACCACAGCGACGCCCTAGGTACGGGGTTAGCACGCCAGGTATGGCATGTGGACTATTCAGACATTTGTGGCACTCTAGGTACGGAGGCGTCACTGCGACACCCTAGGTACGGGGTTAGCATTCAGACATTTGTGGCACTCTAGGTACGGAGGCGTCACCGCGACACCCTAGGTACGGGGTTAGCACTCAGACATTTGTGGCACTCTAGGTACGGAGGCGTCACTGTGACACCCTAGGTACGGGGTTAGCATTCAGACCACAGCGACGCCCTAGGTACGGGGTTAGCACGCCAGGTACGGCATGGTGGACATATTCAGACATTTGTGGCACTCTAGGTACGGAGGCGTCACTACGACACCCTAGGTACGGGGTTAGCACTCAGACATTTGTGGCTCTCTAGGTACGGAGACGTCACCGCGACACCCTAGGTACAGGGTTAGCATTCAGACATTTGTGGCACTCTAGGTACGGAGGCGTCACTGCGACACCCTAGGTACGGGGTTAGCATTCAGACATTTGTGGCTCTCTAGGTACGGAGACGTCACCGCGACACCCTAGGTACGGGGTTAGCACTCAGACATTTGTGGCACTCTAGGTACGGAGGCGTCACTGCGACACCCTAGGTACGAGGTTAGCATTCAGACCACAGCGACGCCCTAGGTACGGGGTTAGCACGCTAGGTACGGCATGTGGACTATTCAGACATTTGTGGCACTCTAGGTACGGAGGCGTCACTGCGACACCCTAGGTATGGGGTTAGCACTCAGACAACCAACATCATCACTGCGGCACTCTAGGTATAGAGACGCAACCGCGACGCCCTAGGTACGGGGTTTAGCATTATCAACTCAGCACAGCAGGCAGACCAGGTGACAGCTGGCGAGCCAGGTAAGTAAAAATGCATTGCACGTACTTTGATAGGATTGTCATTGTCACACACTGCACAAGTCCCATCAAAGTGGGGGCGACTGTAGGCATTGTATTTTTACACATTAGCCCAATGATGAGTCTCGTATGGAGGCAACTACTTCTTTAGTCATGAAAGTCGCGGGAAACGGACGTTGGAAGGGTAAAATTGGAAAATAGAATTTTTTGATGGATTTAATCTCGTTGTTTTCGCTTCGGTTGCTTGTTGGACTTCCGTTTCAAAGCTCATCTTAGGCCCAAAACCCCACAAACCACTTACCAAACCCAAACCAAACCCAAAATACCCAAGCCCACCAAGCCAAGCCACACCCACGCCATGAGACACCATTCACGCCCATAGCCTTCCTAAATAGCCAAAATCACATTTAAACACATGCCTAAATCAAGTCAAATCCCTTCCTAATTAAAAGAAATCAAATCAAATCCCTACCAAATCAAATCCAATCACCACCCCAAATAAGGAGATCTATTCCTTATGGAGAACCAATTAGGAGATTCTTTCCTATTCAAATTAGGAAAGTCTTCTCTCTTTGCCTATAAAAAGAGGCATTCACCCCCCATTCAAAACCTAGCTCATACACCTCTCTCACACGCCTAAAGCATTCTCTTAAGCCTCCATTGCACGCCCAAGCATCCCCCTGAAGCCTCCATTGCCGCACCTTCAAGATCCAATAGCCTCCATTGCCGCATCTTCCCTCCATCATCAACACCCTTCACGCCCAAGCCCTAAACTTAACCCTCCATTGCCGAGTTCCAGCCCCCATTCACAACCCTAAAACACCCTCAAATACAGCCCCAAAGTCGCACAAAAGACCCCCATTCACAGCTCCAATTCAGCGCCCAAAACAGTCCCGAAACACCCTTCACTGCACCTTGAACTGCACAGTTTTGTCCCCTGTTCTGGTCAGTTTTTTTGTTGCGTCTTTAACCTATAAAACAGTCCTAAAATCACCTAAACACCATCCCCAAAAACCTCCATAAAGTTTCCCTAAAAAATCCTCACAAACGCACCTCCCTAAGCCTTCAAAATCACCCAAAACAGTCCGCTAAACCATCAAGACAGTGACCTGAAACGTAGCAGCGAAACAGCAGCGAAACGGACTTGAAACAGCAGCCCGAACAGCAAAACAGCGAGGAAAGACGTTGAGTTGGTGAACTAAAAGAGTAGCGGATCATTCACCCTTCCAACGGACGTGTAACGCCATTTCTTAGACGACAAAAGAGGTTAGACCTGAGGGCACCTTTCTACTTATCTTCTTTATTGTTGTTTTATTTATTTTGATATATATTGCATGAGAGTCGTTTGAAGCATGATGTGATTGTTGGATGAGCGGGATATGTGTTCTCTTTTGTGGTATATCGGATGGAAACCCGGACGTAATTCCATAGCCGACTCCGAATGGACGGTAGTATGGTCTGCACTCGGGATACAATGCCACGTACCACTTAAGATACACGCATCTCGTCTCATCCTAATTTGTATTTGAGCATGGTATAGTCTTTAGGTTATATGTTTATTATTTAAAGATGGTTTAATTTAGTTTGTTATTTATTTGTTAAAGCATGTTTAGGTTGTTCATTATGCATGTTCTTAGTTTATGATGCGTTTGGGTAATGATTTATACATGTTGATTTAATGGTTCAATATGCTTGTTGTGTTACATTGCGTGAAATTATTTGGATGAAAGCATGTTAGATCTAAGTACCTTTGATCATGAATGATGAATAGATTCGGTTAGTTTATTGCACAAATTATATTATCACAAGTGACATAAGTAAGGGACCATTCCGAACCCAACGGTTTGAGGTCTTCCCTTTCGAGGGGTGAGTGCGGCCTTAAATCTTTGTCCCGGTTCACACCTGGTGGCGACTCCATGTTATTTCGTACTTCCCAACTAGGCCGCGAGCCTAGAACAGTGTCGCCCAGGTTCTGTTGTCTACACTTATACTGTCACTTCCACCAAGAAAAAGGCCATGACACCGACAACTGCGCCCGCCTCAGACATGAAATCCAAAACCTCATCGATGCCCATACCAATACCCGACCCAGAGAAAGAACAACCCAACGCACACAGAAATCCCCTACCCAACTACATGATCAACTCTGGCCTACCGAAACCCTTGTCCTCCAAACTCTCAACCACTCAGCTTCATAGGAATAAGGGATGACAACGGTGGAGAACCATAGGCCAATGAAGAAGGCAATGCTGCGAATGATGAAGTTATTCCTCCTAGATTATTTGATCCTGCACTTTTAATAAAGACATTGATTTTGTTTACCTGTTCGAACGTTTCCTCAACAATAATAAAGGCGATCATTTCATTTATCTGCCTAAGACTATTACTTTCAAACTTGCAACATGAGTGTGTTCAACCTTGGTACTATGAAATTCAGTGATGTTTAGAACACGGGGAATTCCCGAAAGCAGCAAGCATAAAAGATATGGTGGTCATTCAGAAATTGAGAAATAGGGCAGTAAGACTATCAGACTTGAAAGGGAATGAGTTCACCGAGCCGATTAAAGTGGAAAGGTTGAAGTAGTACTTTGCCTAAGGAAGAAAAGACCGAGCAGTCATCAAGAGAATTGACAGAAGACCTAACCCAACGGGATAAGAAAACTCATGCATACATGCATACACGTAACCTATATTGCATCTTTTTGTGTTTTTTCTGTTTTGTGTAAGCAGGTGTCGAAGACGGAAAAGAGAAAGCGGCAAAGACAAGCCAATCAGAAACAGCTAAAGCACATAAACAGATTCGGGTAGTTATCCTAGGGCCGGAACCCATATCAGCTTAGGGGGCAAGGCCCCACATCATCTTTAGCTTGGGGGCGAGGCCCATGTCAGCTCGGGGACGAGGCCCATATCAGTTTGGGGGCGAGGCCCATATCAGTATCAGATCGAGGGCGAGGCCCATATCAGTTCAGGAAGAAAGCCTACATTCAGTTCAGTTCGGGAATAAAGCTCGGGAGGAATAAAGCCTCATGCCAGTATAGCTTGAGAACAAAGCTCAAGGGGAAGAAAGCCTCATGTCAGTATAGTTTGAGAAAAAAGCTCAAGGGGAAGAAAGCCTCATGTCAGTTCAGTTCGGGAATAAAGCTCACACTCAGTGCAGTTCAGGAAGAAAGCCTACATTCAGTTCAGTTCAGGAAGAAAGCCTGCATTCAATACAGTTCAAGAACAAAGCCACACAGTCAGCTCAGATCAGAGAACAAAGCTCAAGGGGAACAAAGCCTCATGTCAGTATAGTTCGGGAATAAAGCTCAAGGGGAACAAAGCCTCATAGTTTGAGAACAAAGCTCAAGGGGAAGAAAGCCTCATGTCAGTATAGTTTGAGAACAAAGCTCAAGGGGAAGAAAGCCTCATATCAGTATAGTTTGAGAACAAAGCTCAAGGGGAAGAAAGCCTCATATCAGTATAGTTTGAGAACAAAGCTCAAGGGGAAGAAAGCCTCATGCCAGTATAGCTTGAGAACAAAGCTCAATGGGAAGAAAGCCTCATGTCAGTATAGTTTGAGAACAAAGCTCGAGGGGAAGAAAGCCTCATGTCAGTACAGTTCGGGAATAAAGCTCGGCAGGAATAAAGCCTCATCTTAACAGTTCGAGAACAAAGCTCGGGAGGAATAAAGCCTCATCTCAACTGTTCGAGAATAAAGCTCGGGAGGAATAAAGCCTCATCTCAACAGTTCGGGAATAAAAGCTCGGGAGGAATAAAGCCTCATCGCAACAGTTCGGGAATAAAACTCAGAGGAATAA
>SKCR01042946.1:0-32031 GCA_019454045.1 Zanthoxylum bungeanum
TGGCTGAGAAAGTGGTGGAAACAATGACTAGGGGTGTTAACAGTGAGGTTCGGGTCGGTTTTTTAGTTTTACACTTCAAACCGTGCATGTTGGCGGTTTGAGAAATTAGAAACCGAAATCGTAAATTTGATAAGAAAACCCGTGGTGGTTCGGTTCGACGGTTTGAATTATAAATATTTTAAAGAAAATTTTGTGTGTTTTCATATAATTGAAGAGAAAAAATACATATTTTTCAATTATACATTACATATTGTAATATGATCATTAAAAATCTTAAATTTCATGGTTAAAGAAGAATAAAAATATAAAATAATATCTAATTTGAATGTGGTCAATGGTTTAGGCGGTACAGGTCGCGGGTTGAGTCAAAAATTATCGTTTGGGCGATTCAGGTCGCGGTTTGGGTCAAAATCACGTATCGACCCAAAATTTACAGTTCGATTCAGGTTGAACCGTTGGAAGTTGTGTTGGTTTTATTCTAGGTCCCAAGATCATAAACAAGCATGATAAATGTGTGAAAACAAATCGAAGAAGTTGCGGAATACTCACATCGATCAGTTGAGACGATTTGATGAAGAACAAAACTTGATTTTCCTCTTCAAGGTGGCGCCCAAACTGACCAGTCCACTGCTCAACAGTTTCAGTTTTGCTTCATCCTTTGAGCTTCGAATCTTCGTCAAACGATTCCCGGCTCGTGGGCGAGTTTCCTATCACCTTCGCATGTCTCTCGAGTGCTAGCTCTTCTTGATTTTGCCACAAAATCAAGGCATAAGGCTCCCCATCTCACGGTTTTGATGAACAAACCAGTGAGCTTATTTTGCCCATTTGGGCGTGAATGTGAGAGAGAGTGGAGAGAGGAAGAAATGTGTTAAGTGTTTGGAAAGTGCAATAATAATTACCTTATATATTTTCCAAAATATATTAAAGGTATTTACACAATATTTGGCTTTCAAAAAGTCAAAGCTTTAAACTTTCCAACCACCAACACTTTTCCAACAACACACATCAACTATTCATTTCACTTTATTAAAGTGACATGTAGTCTTTCAATCAATCAATCACATCACTCAAAGTGACGTTTGATTTGACGCTTGATGTGACGAATGATTTGACGCTTGATGTGACTTGCGTTGCCGTACTCGAATTCGAAATACGAATACGCTCGCAATCACACTCGGGCTTGGGTTCGCTAATTCCTAATTAGCGAATTTTCCGTTGCGTCGTAATTAAATGATTACGCCTAGCGAATCCACTATTCACGTCGCTAACGAATTAATTCTAAATTAATTCGTTCGCCCGAATCAAAATCCAATTTCAATTCCGCGTCGAAATCCAATTTCGTTTAATATATCGAATATATTAACTTTACCGATTAATTCCAAATTAATCGTTTTCTCTCTTTAGACGATATTTTATCCTAGATAAAATATCTCTGTTATTAATCCCATATTAATTTTCTCTCTCATCAAATTAATCCTAGGTTAATAAATGTGTGAGTCATACGTCATCGGTGAATCATTGGGAAGCGACCCATGAGATCCCCAGATATGTTGGCAGTAAATACGGTCGTCGGACTATCCGAACACGTAAGTACCTCGTACTACGTTTATACCGATTTACAAGACAAGGTTGGCCTTTAGCAAAGCGCATGCTACCCAATTCTCCGGAAATATCTTTACAGGAATATATGATCTGTATCAGGCGTAGTATACATCGTATATTGTACATCGATCCAGTATCGGACGGTCACGTGCTAGGCTGAGGCTGGAGTTGTGTATGCCCCGTACGAAGCACTTGTCGGATGTCTAGTAACTAGTCTCTATAATCGGATATACATGACCTAGTCATAATATCGCGATTGGCCGCGCAACACTTAAGAGCCTTAATACCGTATCCATCGTGACATCATCTCCACTATGACTGGAGTGATACTTCCGTCTTGACATCACACCCAATACTCTACGATTCTCAATATACCCAGTATCGGCGTACACAGGACATGTTACACCCCTGGACGACCTCAACTCAAGTATATCGATTGTCGTAAGCATTAGCGGTGCAAGTCTCAGATTAAGACCAAATACACCTACCCTGATGTCGGACTCTCATAGACACATAGTCATACTACCAATGGGATTCCGAGGGGGTATATCCAGAGCGAAGCTGTTTCCCGTACCATCGGTGAAACACAACCTCCCATTACACTTGCATGAGTATCCAATACCAAAATATATGAGAACTATGTCGTTGTGCCCTCACAACGCGCACAAGTGCAATTCTAGTCTTTTACGTATTTGTCGATGTCCAATCTCGATAATACTCTGACTAGGGATATTTAATGATTTATCATACGTGGACTGATACTGTCTCATATCATTCTCCATCTAGGAACAAATCATAGGGACCTCTCATCATTTATACATCTAAGTGATCTAATCACAAATGATAAGAGTGCAATCTCTTTTGTCACATAGTTAATTTGTACAACAACACCATGATCTGTACAAATAGTGACGCTATGGGTCATAATTATCCAACAATCTCCCACTTGGCCTATAGCCAGTCACTCGAGTGTCTTACACCTGAACTATGTACGGTTGGCTCAAACTGCTGAGAAAAGCTTTCGTCAGCAGATTTGCATGATTATCGTCTGATGTAATTTATTTGATCATCACATCGCCACGATGTATGATCCGAACAAATAAGATGAATATCGAAGTATATATCTGGATCATTGATGAGACCATTAATTCTTTAGCCTGTGCTGACGCCTAGCGCAGCTGCTAACAGAACTATATCTAATCTAATTAGATTTATTATCGACCCAAATGGCTTCTATTGCTGCCTCAGCTGCAGCAATAATCCGCATTTGTTGTTTATTCGGTAACAATATCTTGCTTGAAAGATTTCCAGCTCACTGCTCCGTTATTTAAACTTTATAGTACCGTTGTTTTTATCGGCTCGGAAACTTGCAGCAGTGATCCTAGTCACTTCAAGTTCCCCTTCACCATATTTTAAGACATCATGCTTAGTTCTCTAAGATACTAAGTATGTTCTTAACATCAATCTAGTGACCATCACTTGGATTGGCCTGATTGTGATTCCATATGCTCAAAGCACATGAGACACCAGGTCGCGTACATTTTTATGTACAATTTCCCAGAGAGTGTTAACAACTTAAATCTATATCAGTAGATCTTTATTCCTAGAATAAAGGTTGTTACTTCCGTGAATTCTACGGAGAATTTCTTATGAAAGCCAATCTTTAACGATTTTCTTATGGGAATATCATTTCCAAGAAATGACATTCATTATCATTATTTTATACAGGACAGCCACTGTCAGTGTGCTCCCACTAACCCTCATATATACACAAGAATTATTTCCGTTTTGAATCAAATCATACACCATTATGATTACATCAAAACGTCAGTTCCAAGAACCTTATGCCTGCTTCAATCCAAACATGGATTAATAAACCGCAAACCTTGTTTGCTGGTTTTAGTACGACAAAATCGTCAGGATGTTATAAACATCCTCCAAAAGGTTTCCTTTCCAGGAAAGCGATTTTGATATTTAACTAACACATTTCATAAATGAAACGTGCAGCTTCAACAAGCATTATCCAAATGGATTTACCGTGGCAACCAGTAAAAGGTTGAACCATAATCAACACAATGTTGATAATGATACCTTTCCGCTACAAGCCTAGCTAAGTACGTTGGTATGTTGCCATCCATGTATGTCTTCCTTGAAGACGTTTACAGCACCAATAGGCACAATGCCTTACGGTACATCAACTAGTGTCCAAACATAGTTGTTCTACATGGAATCCATTTCAGACTCATGGCACTTTGCCATAAAGGGAGTCGATACCTTGTATCACTTTTTCAAACGTAGTCGGTTGGTATACCTCAACAAGATTGACAACTTTATGAGGTGACATCAGAAACCCATACCCCAGGTTGTTTTCTGATTCTCTCCGATCTACGAGGTTCTTGTGTATTCGAAGATTAATGGTATAGTTTCATCCTTGATGAACTATTTATGTTCCATTACGGACTTCGTGCCTTGAACAGTATTACTCCGATTTTCATCGAGTTTTACTGTCCTCCCACTTACCACTGCATATCGGTATTCCTATTAGGAAAACCGCATGGCGAGAAACAATCACATTGTTATCTTGTGAGATATATAAATACTATACTTATGGTTTCCCATAGGATAACCTATAATTGGCACTTATCCAATTTGGGTTCTAGTTTGGTATCATCCAAACGTATGCCTTGCATTCCCAAATCTTAAGGATTGTGAAACCCGGTTTCTTTCCCGTTCATATCCAATATGAAATCTGTCAAACAGATTTTTATGGAACCTTATTCTAAATAAGTTTTGCACTGTTAATGCATATCCGTTGAAGGAAAATGGTAGCTCAGAGCGACTCTTGATAAACCTTATCATGTCCAACAAAATCCTGTTTTCCGTACGAATACATCGTCAAACTGACGTGTCTCGGGAGGAGTCCTCATTGAAAGAATACTATACTCTTTCAAGTATAAGTGAAACTTATTGCTTTAGCATTTTCATTACGGTCTTACCGTGACGGTATAATACTATAGCCGATCTATTCATATCCACATCTAGCCTAGCCAGACATGGGCCCACTTGTTACACTATGAACTAGGGTTAACAGATCGGTGGCATTTACACTTTATCAAGTAAATAGCGTTTTAGGTACTTTACCTAATAAACTAGATTCGTAGACTTTATTTGAATAGTCAAATCAGTCATAGTACCCACTCTTCAAAATTGTGGATATACGACTCTTATTTAATTGTGTCCAAGACAACAATGCCACAAACAAGTTTATTCTGATCAAATCAGTATAAGCTATTAGTTTGTCATATTATATGTTCTAGATTTTATTTATATTCAAAATATAAATTCTGTTACTCACATCTAATGTGTTTATCTCAATGTCATCTTTATATAATGAAACGCTTTAGTGTTCTAGAATATAAAGGTTTATCCGCAACAGATTAAACACTGATATAGAGATAATGTTCCTAGTCAAACTAGTTACATTATAACAGTTTCCTAATATAGGTACACACCCGAAGGGTAGTTCCTAAACTTAGGTATCTACGGTCGAAACAGTGACTTACGTCCCGTTTCCGATTCGCAGATTTATCTCTTGAGAGAGTCAGTATCCTACTCATAGCAGATTCTGAACATCAATACATATATTTTATGTACCACATTAAGTATTTTAAAATCCAATTTCAATACTAGTAATGGACATAATTTTGACAAACATTCTTAAAGTCAGAGCCTTGCCATTTCTTTAATTCCTTCGTGTCTGCCATTACCAAACGACAGTCACTTTAGGATATGTCCTTTATCTTCCCAGAAGATAATAATGATTTTGCCTTTACCTTTTTCAACATTTCAGAAGCCTTTGGCCAAGCCTTGGGTTTATAAAATATCGAAGTAAAGTGCGCCTTGCGCTACTTACCTAATTGCAAAGTTCGACTTTATCTCCTTGAGATTCGTCATTAACTCTCCAAGAGTTATTAATTGCAATTTTAACACTTCTTAAATCTAAACATAGATTTATGACAAGTATATCGGATTAAGCACTTTAAGTTATCATTACATGAAACTCCAAAGATCATGCTCTACTATTGATTAATTCTCGGGCTTAGGCATAATATGTTATTTTATCAAATAAAGTAACTTATTATTTATTTCCAGGACCATCCTGAAATTATTCCCTATTTTGAAAATTAAATCATTTAAATATTTTAATCCAAGATTATATTTAAATGTCCAATCTTTCAATGTTTCTTGATTTCAATAGTCCAACTATTTAATCAATTATTTCAGGTACTATTTATTATAATGATTATTATAGTCCAACTATACAATCAAATATAATTTAAATTAATTAACCTCAATTACATTGATTACTATAATCCAATTATAAAATCAACTGTAAATTGAAATTAATTAATTCAAATATATTGATTACTATAATCCAATTATATAATCAAATATAATACAGTCTAACTGCTTAAATTAAAAACAACATTAAATATTAGTCCAACTAATACTTTTAATTTATTTGACGAGTGATATTTGTTTGAGCGCGTATGGCGAGTAATTGAACGAATATTGCAAATTCAATTATTGCCTCCCACTATTTTTCGGCGAGCCTCTAACCCTCTGTCGAGTACTCGGGAAACCGTGTTTCCTAGTGGGCTAGGATCCCGTTAAATATCACACAATCTTGACTTTGGCCAACAAATTATATGATAATTAACTAGGTAGATCTCTAAGATCAATTGGATCCAATCCAATTCCTAGATCCAGTAGGCGGATATCCAAATCCTAAACATATATCTTATATATATGCCAATACATCCAATGTATTACCTAACCTTTTTCCTCTAAACCATTAAGCATTGGCTTTGGCACAACAAACTTAATGATTCTAGTCAAGCGCGACCCATTGACCATGGAAAGCTTCGTAATCAATGTCGAGTGACAAGAAGTGGTCTTGACTTTGGCCAACAAACCATAACTTGGACAAGACACCGATATGGAACAAAACTCTCGTGATTCAAACACATCTTCGACGGAAAAAGGGCTTGACTTTGGCCAACAACCCAATGCAGTCTCGGATCTTGAGTAAGAATCACTCAATGGAAGGAAAAACGCTTGATATTTGATGAGGGTTTTTCGCGTGCAAATTGGCAACCAATTTATTATCTTTATTAATGTCTCATCATCATACACCCTTAAACATGCATTCTAAATACATAAAAAAGCGCATATGAAAATAAATAATAATGATATGCGGATGGATACTTAACACATTGATCCTAGATCAAATCTATCCCTTTCTCTCTCAAGCTAGCACTTGTATTACTTCTACCCGTTACACTACACTTCTAAAGAAACCTCATTTACATTGAGGGGAATAGGTGAGAAGAGAATACAAAGAGAATAGAGAGGTGATAAGGCTGACTCGCAGGTCCAATTTAATAAATCAAATTTATTACAACAATTCCAAAATTGCCCCCACCCGACTAATATCCATCCGATATACATTATTCATTCATCACAACCATGTATTCACACAAGCATGTTATCAATCAATCTAATCAAATTAATTAATCTGATAATTAGTGATCATCCAATGTTCAAACAACGATTTGCTTTTGCGCGAGTAAAACTCGTATTGCGAATAAGTACTCAAAGTACGAATTCTCGAATTAAATTAAACTACAACATTAAATCCAATTTAATATGTATTTAATACTAATTCACTATTTAATTTCAAATTAAATATTACACTTTATTAATAAACCTTTTACGACTTAAATTCCAAATTTAATCGTAACGCGTCTCAAAGACCGATTAACGTCCAACGTCAATTCAATTAAAGTCCAATGGGTTTTTAATGATTTCTTAAGGCGTGGACTTTTGGTCAACTCGGATCAAACCGAATAACCAAAATCCAATCCGGGAATTACCCCATAAGCCCATAAATCAATTTAGGCTCATTAGGCCCAATTAAACTTTAAAGGTTCATTAAGTCGCAATTGGGCTTTATGGAAGCGGTTTTAGGCCCAATTGGATCCAATCCAACTTGCCTAAACCCAACTTTGTATAACAAAGCCCATTAAGCCCATTTACAACATTAAAAGCCCAAATCCAATTTTAAGGCCCAAATAATTAAATTATCAAGTTCCAAATTTCCAATTTAATTACCTAAAGTGTATATCATGATTAATCACCTAAATCAATATTTCCAAAACATCAAATTAGTCCAATTAATCATGTTCATCATCATCATCACATGTCCAACATATTAATGAAAAATCAAACCCATTAACCATGCTTAAAGTCTCGGCCAAGGGAGATAATTTTGTCCGATTTGAATTCAATCCAATTAATTCCACAATCGACATCGAATTAATATCCCGAATGATTTCCAACACATCCAATGTCCAAAAAATCAAAATCCAAGACTAAATAGGGCTTGTTACATTCGGCCACTTGAAGGAATTTGGGGATTTTGTTCAATTCAAAATTCAATCCAATTAATCTTAAATTAACATCATCCTACATGATTCTAACTCATCCAATGAATCAAAATCAAAAATTCCATGAATTCCAAATGCCCTAAACTTTCGGCCAAGGTAACATATTTGGGGAAAAATTATTCCAAACCAATTTTATGAAATTGATCCAATCAAACTTCAATTAAACATATATTAAGCATATCAAATCATCCAATTTCATCAAACATGCTCAAAAACAAGTTTACCCAAATTTTAATCCTAAAAGTTTCATGCTTGAACCTAGGCTCTTGATGCCATTGTTGGTTTTATTCTAGGTCCCAAGATCATAAACAAGCATGATAAATGTGTGAAAACAAATCGAAGAAGTTGCGGAATACTCACATCGATCGGTTGAGACGATTTGATGAAGAACAAACTTGATTTTCCTCTTCAAGGTGGCGCCCAACTGACCAGTCCACTGCTCACAAGTTTTCAGTTTTGCTTCATCCTTTTGAGCTTCGAATCTTCGTCAAACGATTCACGGCTCGTGGGTGAGTTTCCTATCACCTTCGCATGTCTCTCGGAGTGCTAGCTCTTCTTGATTTTGCCACAAAATCAAGGCATAAGGCTCCCCATCTCACGGTTTTGATGAACAAACCAGTGAGCTTATTTTGCCCATTTGGGCGTGAATGTGAGAGAGAGTGGAGAGAGGAAGAAATGTGTTAAGTGTTTGGAAAGTGTAATAATAATTACCTTATATATTTTCCAAAATATATTAAAGGTATTTACACAATATTTGGCTTTCAAAAAGTCAAAGCTTTAAACTTTCCAACCACCAACACTATTCCAACAACACACATCAACTATTCATTTCACTTTATTAAAGTGACATGTAGTCTTTCAATCAATCAATCACATCACTCAAAGTGACGTTTGATTTGACGCTTGATGTGACGAATGATTTGACGCTTGATGTGACTTGCGTTGCCGCACTCGAATTCGAAATACGAATATGCTCGCAATCACACTCGGGCTTGGGTTCGCTAATTCCTAATTAGCGAATTTTCCGTTGCGTCGTAATTAAATGATTACGCCTAGCGAATCCACTATTCACGTCGCTAACGAATTAATTCTAAATTAATTCGTTCGCCCGAATCAAAATCCAATTTCAATTCCGCGTCGAAATCCAATTTCGTTTAATATATCGAATATATTAACTTTACCGATTAATTCCAAATTAATCGTTTTCTCTCTTTAGATGATATTTTATCCTAGATAAAATATCTCCGTTATTAATCCCAGATTAATTTTCTCTCTCATCAAATTAATCCCAGATTAATAATGTGCGAGTCATACGTCATCGGTGAATCATTGGGAAGCGACCCATGAGATCCCCGGATATGTTGGCAGTAAATACGGTCGTCGGACTATCCGAACACGTAAGTACCTCGTACTACGTTTATACCGATTTACAAGACAAGGTTGGCCTCTAGCAAAGCGCCATGCCTACCCAATTCTCCGGAAATATCCTTACAAGAATATATGATCTGTATCAGGCGTAGTATACATCGTATATTGTACATCGATCCAGTATCAGACGGTCACGTGCTAGGCCTGGGGCTGGAGTTGTGTCTGCCCCGTACGAAGTACTTGTCGGATGTCTGGTAACTAGTCTCTATAATCGGATATACATGACCCAGTCATAATATCGCGATTGGCCGCGCAGCACTTAAGAGCACTAATACCGTATCCATCGTGACATCATCTCCACTATGACTGGAGTGATACTTCCGTCTTGACATCACACCCAATACTCTACGATTCTCAATATACCCAGTATCGGCGTACACATGACCTGTTAATCCCCTGGACGACCTCAACTCAAGTATATCGATTGTCGTAAGCATTAGCGGTGCAAGTCTCAGGTTAAGACCAAATACACCTACCCTGATGTCGGACTTTCATAGACACACAGTCATACTACCAATGGGATTCCGATGGAGTCTATCCAGAGCGAAGCTGTTTCCCGTACCATCGGTGAAACACAACCTCCCATTACACTTGCATGAGTATCCAATACCCAAATATATGAGAACTACACTGTTGTGCCCTCACAATGCGCACAAGTGCAATACTAGTCTTTTACGTATTTGTCGATGTCCAATCTCGATAATACTCTGACTAGGGATATTTAATGATTTATCCTACGTGGACTGATACTGTCTCATATCATTCTCCATCCAGGAACAAATCATAGGGACCTCTCATCATTTATACATCTAAGTGATCTAATCACAAATGATGAGAGTGCAATCTCCTTTGTCACATAGTTAATTTGTACAACAACACCATGATCTGTACAAATAGTGACGCTATGAGTCATAATTATCCAACAAGTTGTACCACCAATTCCTATTCGAGACAGAACTATTCCGGTGATTGACAGTTTCATTTCATACATTATACTTCCTCCCTTACCAGCAAATGCATGTGACATCAAAACATGCATCCGGATGATACAACAATTAGTTCAGTTTAGGGGGAATGCAACTGAAGATCTTAATCCCCACATCAGCAACTTCCTGGAAGTTTGCGGCACTTTCAATTACAACCGAGCAGCTGAAGAAGCAATGAGACAGCGAGTTTTTCCATATTCCTTGAAAGACAGAGCTAAGGCTTGGTTACATTCACTACCAGCAGGTTCCATCACAACTTGGAACACTATAGCCACCAAATTCCTTGCAAAGTACTGTCCCCCAGCCAGAACTGCAAAGCTGAGGAATGACATTACATCATTTATACAACATGACTCAGAATCCCTCTGCGAAGCTTGAGAAAGATACAAGGATTTTCTTCGGAAATGTCCTTACCATGAGATTGCAAAATGGCTACAAGTCCAAACCTTTTATAATGGACTTTCTGGACTGATGAGAACCACAATTGATGCTGCAGCTGGAGAAGCTTTAATGGCAAAAGGAGAAGATCAGGCCTGGGACCTAATTGAAGAAATGACCAACAATAATTCTTTGTGGCCAACAGAAAGGAGCATGATTCAACGAATCGTAGGAATTTATGAAGTTGGAGCCAACACAGCAGTGAATGCCAAACTGGATCATATATGCAAATTCATGGAAACTCTTAGCATGCAAGGCAATATTGGATCCACAAGTTCACCATATGGAGGAGCACTGGAGGCAGAATCATTCAGCCAACATGATGAGACGGTGAATTATGTCAACAATTTCAACAGACATGGAAACAATCCATATTCCAATACCTACAACCTAGGGTGGATGAATCATCCCAATTTTTCATGGAATAACAATTCAGGGCAAAGGAACAATCCACCACCCGGATTCCAACAGCAGAACAAAAGCCAGAAGCATGAAAAATAACCAGGAATAGCGGAAGTGCTGGCCCAGTTAAAAAAATATGATGCTATGTTTCAAAGCCAATCAGCTTCTATAAAGGCAATGGAAAATCAAATTGGACAACTGGCCAATGCTCAGAGTTACAGACCGCCAGGTAACCTTCTTATCAACACATAACCAAATCCAAAGAACAGAGGGAAGAAGCAATGTCAAGCCATTACTTTGAAAAGCGGTACTGAAATTAACAAAGATGTTGGAATCAAGGCATCCATTGAGGAAGTTCCAAAAGAAACAGGACTACAGATGGAGGAAAAAGAAGCAAAGGAAAATAATCGAGAAAGATTCACTTCACCTTCACCTTTTCCACAACGTCTCTAGAAAAACAAACTGGACAAGCAGTTTGCTCGATTCTTAGAGGTCTTTAAAAAGCTGCATATCAACATTCCATTTGTTGAAGCATTGGAACAAATGCCCAGCTATGTCAAATTAATGAAAGACATTCTTTCACGAAAACGAAGATTGGGAGAATACGAGACAATAGCATTGACAGAAGAATGCAGCGCCATCATTCAGAGGAAACTTCCCCCAAAGTTGAAAGATCCTGACAGTTTCACAGTCTCATGCACCATAGGAGTGAATGGGTTTTATGGCGGAAATCCGGTAACGCAGCAGAATAGTGGAAAATCAAAAATTTTCCGATTTCAAATTTTTTCTCGGATCAATCAAATAAACTTATTTATTTAATTATCCAATTATTAAATTATGAAATATTACACAAGAAATCAAATTTTTATGTAATTACCAAATTACCCCAAAACTTTACATTTTGTTCATTTTAGTCCTAAATTGTTCGAAATAATTTTTGGATGATTCTAAATCATTCTAAGATGATTTTAACATGTCATACACATCAAAAAACAAATTGCAACATGAACCCCAAATTTTTGTAAAAATGCCGTGAGCCCCCATTTTTTGGCCAAATTGTGCATTTTTCTCTTTTAATGTTCAAAACACACAAAGATGATATCCAATCAACATAAGATTTTATATGCATCATATACACATCCAAATGCACAACATACATGAAAAGACCCAAATTTGGAAGTGGTCTTAAACCCTAATTGTTCAATTTCAACAAATTGGACAAATTGGCCAAATTAATTAAATTCAATACTTCAATCAAGTTTCTTCCACACCAATCAAGCCTCACCACAATGAAATAACTATAGAACAAATTTAGGTCATTTAAGAGTGGGTCAATAACTCTAGAATGACAACTAGTTTCTAAAACCATCAAAAGAATGATTGTTAACATATTAGAAGCATTCTATGACCTTTTACATGCATTAACCTTATCCTCAAACTTCCATCCAACAAAAACACAAAGAATAAAGAATAGAAAAACACGAGAACATCATAGTATGTAGCCTAGAACACAAGGAACATTTTCCTCTCTAATAGTAAGTTGAAGAAACTTACTAAAATCCAAGCTTTTCTTTGTTTTTCCTTTTCTTTCTCTCAAGCTACTTTTGTCTTCTTTAATGGAGTTTTTGATAAGAGTTTTAGGTTAATTAAAACCC
Organism: Zanthoxylum bungeanum; assembly: GCA_019454045.1. NCBI lineage: Eukaryota > Viridiplantae > Streptophyta > Magnoliopsida > Sapindales > Rutaceae > Zanthoxylum > Zanthoxylum bungeanum. The sequence goes on from SKCR01042946.1 coordinate 13,021, forward strand.
TAAAATGAAACAAACAATTTATACTTAAAAAAATGGCCTTGGCCAATTTTTGGGTATATAAATATCAAGATATTTATTTTATTTCATTTAAGGCATTTTCAACTTGTTAACTTTACATCATTACAACTTTAATGATTTGGTTAAAGTCAACAAAGGCAACCAAAAAGCATTTACAAAATATCACAACTTAAAATATTTATATCTTTAATTAATTTAATTATTTAACAATTAAATAATTAAATAATTAAATAATTATTTAAATATAAATATATGTATTATATTTACAAAAAATATTAAATACATATATATTTATGATATTAGTCAAATATCTCAATTTGACAATTAATTAATGTGTATTTGAATTAATCTAACAGTAAATGCAAATACACAAAAATTAAGGAAATGGTTATCGGGTCCCCAACACATGTATTTTTCAATTAACCTTTAAACAACTTTATAAATAATCAGTATTATTTATAAATGTTGCCATAGTGCTCTACGAGTATATTTCATTAGTGAGACTCTCTAGATTCAAACATATCCGTCATGAAATCTAATTTCGTGTCCATAATTTATCCACCCGTAAATTATGACGACCACATATAAACTCGCTGAATCATACAGGTCGAGGTCATGGAAAATGTATAATTCTTCCGTCACAGGTACCAGATATATCCCAGAGATATAGATGTAAACGTCAAATCTCTATAGGGACAATCCCGTCGACGTCTCTATTAGCAATCTCTAAAAGAGAACACTTAGAACTGACTTTTGAAGTGTACCACGGGCTCCATAGTTTTTATCTGATTGCTAATCACTTGGACTACCCATGCTCTATACATAGAACTGACGGATCCTATCTCGATACACACAGGACACCATGAGGATATATCCACACCCAACGAACAGGCGGAGGTCTGATCTAAATCGAACGGTGACGTGACTGCCATCTAAGTGTGGAAGATGTCTCATGCGCCCACAGTGGCATCTCAAGTCGAAGAATCACAATGCTACTCAACTCGAGAAGATTCTTATTGACGTTGGTGTACCATCCATTAAGAATATTCGGTGAGTCGTTCAATGTTGATCCGCTATAAATATCTTTATGTCTATACGAGTCTCCAAGACTCATGGTTCATTGAGAAACCATTGGAATAATGTATTCCAGTATACGACATTTATCGAACTCAATGGGTTTACTATACTGACCAAGTAGTGTAAACCTTGACCAGAAACTGTCTAAGAATGACAACGTCATGATACAACACAATGTCAGTTGCGATGTTTTGCAACAGCATAATGAGTAGTCATTCTAAGGTCATTACGTCTTTACCATATTAAGAGATATATATATATATATATATTATATATATATTATATACATAAACTGCTTATATTATTCAAAATAATAACGTTTTTCAGTAGTATTCTCAAAGAAATACAATCGGGAATTGGCGCTCTGAGCACCAACCCCAACAAGGAGAACATTACATCGGTAAAGCTTTGTGTGATCTAGGTGCTAGTGTTAATTTGATGCCTTTATCGATTTACAGGAAACTACAGATTGGAGAAGCAATGCCCACCTCAGTCTCTCTGCAACTTGCTGATAGAACGCTCGCATTTCTGAAAGGTGTAGTTGAAGATGTGCTGGTCAAAGTCGATAAGCTCATTCTCCTAGCAGATTTCATTATCCTTGACATGGAAGAAGACAATTATGTACCTATCATCCTCGGAAGACCATTCTTGGCTACAGGTCGAACTGTTATTGATGTACAAAAAGGAGAACTAACCATGAAAGTGCAGGACCAAGAAGTTACCTTTAATGTTTTCAAAGCCATGAAATTCCCAAGTGATGAAAAGAGGGATGAATGTTTCAGAATTGATGTTGTAGATAGTATCATCCAGGATACTGATGCAATGAAACTTCCCACAGATAAACTTGAAGCTTGCATCGCCAACATGACTGACAACGAGTTAGATGATGAAATTATGGAATGTATCAACTATCTTGACAGACCATTTCGCTTCAAATCAACACCACAGGTGGAAAGTTTGGAACCACCGAAAAAGGAGTGAATCAAGCCTTCGATTGAAGAACCACCACAGCTGGAACTAAAGCTACTTCCAAGCCATCTCAGGTATGCATTCTTAGGAAACTCTTCTGAATTACCTGTGATTATTTATTCTTTGCTAACATTGGAGCAAGAATATAAGTTGCTGAGAGTGTTACGAGAACACAAGAAATCCATTGGCTGGACTATAGCAGACATTTGAGGCATTAGTCCATCATTTTGCATGCATAAAATTTTGATGAACTATGAATACAAAGCCATAGTGGAGCATCAACGGAGACTAAATCCAATCATGAAGGAGGTCGTGAATAAAGAAATTATCAAATGGTTAGATTCCGACATCATTTACCCCATCTCTGACAGCACGTGGGTGAGTCCTATGCAATGTGTGCCAAAGAAAGGGGGAATAACTGTAGTCATAAATGAAAAGAACGAGCTGATTCCAACAAGAACGGTGACTGAATGACGAGTATGCATGGACTACAAGAAGTTGAACAAAGCAACAAAGAAAGATCATTTTTCGCTGCCATTCATTGACCAGATGTTAGACAGATTGGAAGGACATGAGTTCTATTATTTTCTGGACGGATACTCGAGGTACAATCAAATTGCCATCGCCCCAAAAGATCATGAGAAAACCACTGTTACAAGTCCATATGGTACTTTTGCTTTCCGTAGAATGCCATTTGGACTATGTAATGCTTCTGTCACATTTCAACGTTGAATGATGGTCATCTTCTCAGACATGCTGGAACAAAGTATGAAGGTTTTCATGGATGATTTCTCTATGTTTGGAGACTCGTTCGACCGCTGCTTGTAAAATCTAGAAATATGTTACAAAGGTGCGAAAATACCAACCTGGTACTCAACCTGGAGAAATGCCACTTCATGGTGCATGAAAGCATTGTGCTGGGACATCAGATCTCACAAAAGGGAATTGAGGTATTGAAAAACTACCTCCACCAACAACTGTCAAAGAGATTCAGAGTTTTCTCGGACATGCAAGCTTTTACAGGAGATTTATCAAAGACTTCTCCAAGATTGCTAAACCTCTGTGCAACCTCCTGGGAGAAAGATGTGCATTTCAACTTCACAAAGAATGCCACGAAGCTTTTTAGATCTTAAAATAAAAGCTTGTCTCTGCCCCTATCATAGTAGCACCAGACTGGACCCTTCCATTTGAGGTGATGTGCGATGCTAGTGATTTTGCTGTATGAGCAGTTTTGGGACAACACAAAGCAAAAATTTTCCATGCCATTTACTACGCCAGCAGAATTCTGAATGAAGCTCAACTCAACTACACAACCATTGAAAAATAGTTGCTCGCAGTTGTGTTTGCTTTTGATTCCGCTCCAATCTGCTAGGTCCCAAAGTGATGGTCTACACAAATCATTCATCAATCAAATATCTGATCGCGAAGAAAGATGCTAAGCCTAGATTGATCCGTTGGGTGCTTCTACTGTAAGAATTTGACGTGGAAATCCGAGACAGAAAATGGACAGAAAACCAAGTGACAGATCACTTATCGAGGCTCGAAAATGGAGAAACAGCTGGCAATGAACTGACAATCAAACAAACTTTTCCAGATGAACAATTGTTTGCCATGAAACAACACGATGTCCGTTAGTATGCTGACTATGTAAACTACATAGTATCAGGAAAAAGACCGTTGGAATGGACACATCAGCAACGGAAGAAGTTCTTCAAAAAAGTCAAGCATTATGTCTGGGATGAGCCATACTTGTTTAAACGATGTGCTGATCAATTACTGAGACATTGTGTACCACATGAGGAGGTCAATAGTGTTCTGCAGCATTAACATTCATCACCATACGGTGAGCACTTCAGCAGAAATAAAACTGCAGCCAAAGTCCTACAATCAGGTTTGTTCTGGCAGACTCTATTTAAAGATGCTTACTTATTTGCTCTTCAATGTGACAAGTGCCAGAGAACGGGAAATATTTCAAGGAAAAATGAAGGACCTCTGCAAAATATTCTGAAAGTTGAGATATATGATGTATGTGGGATTAATTTTATGGAACCTTTTGTTCTATCATTCGGAAACATGTACATACTAGTTGCAGTAGACTATGTCTCCAAATGGGTTGAAGCAATAGCACTGCCATCAAATGATTTAAAAGTAGTGATAAAATTCCTTAAAAAGAATATTTTCACTCGCTTCGGAACACCTCGGGCAATTATCAGTGATGAAGGCACACATTTCTGCAACAAATACTTCGATGCGCTCATATCCAAATACTGAGTCACTCATAAAATTGCCACTGCTTACCATCCACAGTCAAATGGATAAGTTGAAGTTTCAAATAGGGAGATCAAAAGAATCCTGGAGAGAACTGTTGGATCAATAAGGAAGGACTGGTCTGAAAAATTGGATGACGCATTATGAGCATACCGGACAGCTTACAAGACACCCATCGGTATGTCCCCATATCGAATGGTGTTTGGGAAAGCATGCCATCTGCCAGTAGAGCTTGAACACAAAGCGTATTGGGCACTGAGGATGTTAAATCTTAATCTACAAGCAGTATGAGAAAAACGGCTCCATCAACTCAACGACTTGGAGGAATTTCTCCTACATGATTATGAGAATGCCAAACTGTACAAAGAAAAGACGAAGAAATGGCATGATAAAAAAATAGTGCGCAGATAACTTGAGCCAGGGCAGCATATGTTGTTATATGATTCACGGTTGAAATTTTTCCCTGGAAAGCTGAAATCAAAGTGGTCAGGTCCATTTGTGATTACTTAGGTGTTACCCTACGGAGTTGTTGAAACATACAACCCCAAATCCAACAATACATTCAGGGTAAACAGCCAGCGTGTCAAGCACTACTAGGGAGAATCAATTGAGTCATAAAAAGAAAGTTTCACACTTTCAGATCCAGCCTAACGTTCGGGCAGTCATGTCTAGCTGAGGACGTTAAATTTAGCGCTAACAGGGAGGTAACCCATGCAATTTGTGTATATATTCAGATTTAATGTGTTTTATTTTTGTATGTTTAATTTTTTTAGGTAAAGTCACATTTCATGATGGAAGAAGTTCTCTCAAATCTTCACAAGCAATTTCCTTCTCTCCCTCAAAACTCTCTAAATGAAAGTCTACAAAGCTCGCTTGGAACGAATGAGACTTTTGATGATCAAAGGTATTCCTACTGACATTCGTTAGATTATTGAAGCACATGTACGATTGGTAGGTGAGCCCTCTGACTTTTTTATGTCATATCTGTCTGGTTTAGGAAGAAGCACCTATGTTAAGAAAAAAAGAGCAAAAAGAACGGCTGTTAACCGTTGTAGTACTCATTGTAGTTCTGTAAGAATGGTGTCTGATAACCGTGAAGATTTCATTAGGGATGGCTTGAGTAAGGAGTCTTTGGATGACATATCATTGACTCTTGAGACGCATTCCAGTGGATATGTGCATCATGCAATTCACATGTTATATACACAGTTCTGAAAAGAAAGACAACATTTAAGTCTCGGGTATCTGACTTTAAAAGACCCTGTTTGCCAATTTATAAGAAAATTGGATGGGAAGCTTGTCCCTGACACACAGACATCATTCAAGCTGTTAATTCTTGTAAATATTATTATCTCTTTGTCTTTAACTAATAATTGTGATTTGTTTTGTTATTTTCTTTTATTTTCTCCGACATGATCCAGACTTTTTAACTTTCACGATATATTTTTCTGTTTAGCTAATAATTGTCATTTGACAGGTACTAGTGCTATTATTACTCACCCTTTTTCAGGTGTTATAAATTCAACTCATCATTGTACACTTGAAGGCATCCGGGTTGACAAAGAAATACATAAAAAAAAAATGGAAGTCACTTCAAGAAGAATAGTTGTAAATATCTGTGTGTTTTGCGGTACTAGTGTTGGTTCTAAGCCAGAGTTCGTTGAAGCATCACATGAATTGGGTCGAGTCATAGCTGAAAGGAATATGCACTTAATATATAGCGGTGGCAATCTTGGACTAATGGGGATCATTTCAAGGGCTGTACAGAAAGGAGGCAGTCAAGTCTTGGGAATCATCCCAAAATTTTTGGCGGAGGCAAATCTTATAGGTCCGTCAAACGGAGAGGAACTAATCGTGCCAGGTATGTCTGAATGACTGGTGGAAATGATTAACCGTGTTGATGCTTTTATTGCTTTGCCAGGTGGCTTGGGTACGATGGAGGAAATTTTTACAGTACTTTCCTGGGCAAACTTGAACATACACCAGAAACCGATTGGACTGTTTAATGCTGATGGATTATATGATTTTCTTTGTGTGTTTCTTAATGATGCCCGAAGAAATGGGTTCGTGTCAAAACCTGTAAAAGAAATCATTTACACTGCCAGAACTGCTCATGATTTAATTGACCAATTTTTAGCCTTTGAACCACAAATTGACCCTATCTTTTCCAAAATAAACTGGTCCGATAATGATCGTGGTAAAAAGCGTCAGATAAATCTGGATATTAACCTTTAATTTTCATTTTAGATGTAGAATTTCAGCTAACCAGGTACTATTTTCTAAACTCTTCTTCTACTTTTTAAGACATTGGGGACAATGTCTCATTTAGGTTTGGGGGAGGGAATAGTTGATTAGTATCTTATTTTTATTTAATTTTTGTCAAAAAAATTTTAAAAAAAAATTCAAAAAAATTAAAAAATTTATAAAAAATAAATAAATATTTTGCATTTTTGTGTTTTTAACTTGACTAATCTGGTGCAATTAGTGTGAGATAGTTGTGTAAGGAATTTCCACTCCTGAGATGTATCTCAACCTAGTTCGTAACAAGTTAATTTTTGTTTATTTCCTTTTGAATTATTTAATTTGTGAATTCTCCATAAAACTGATTAAATTGGATCTTCATATGCTCAGTTGACAGGTATTACCAACATGCATGGTAACATACATCCATGAGTTGTTTTTGAAAAGTTTGTAATATTCAGTGCTCTAGTATAATTGGGGGAAGCATCTAAAAAAAAATTATTGAATATAAATAAACATCTGAAATCCGAGTAATTAAGTCCGTATGGGGTTTTTAACACCTAGTGCCCTAAAGTCAACTGGCTTGAGAGTCACTGGCCCAAAGCTCACTACATAGATCAAAGATGTTATAAAAATAAAAAGAGACATCTGAAATCCGAGTAATTAAGTCCGTAGGGGTGTCTTAACACCTAGTGCCCTAAAGCCAACAGGTTTGAGAGTCACTGGCCCAAAGCTTGTTACATGGATTAAAGATGTTGCTTTCTTTATTTTATGCAAAAAAAAAATATTCCATTGCTAAAAAAGGTGTGAATTCTGATATAACTTTAGAACAAAAATATTACTCTATTTTCAACTACACTTATGAATATTGTGGGCACAATGAGTAGATTAATACTTTGTTGGTTGTGTATAAGGAAAAAGGTAAAAATAATCAGAGAATTTACTTATTTGGTAATTTAGAAAAAAAGAAAACAACTATTAACTTGGATAAGAAGTTTCATCTGTTTAGTCGCTAACTTGTTATTCTCTTTTCTCTTGTCTTTTTACTTTTGTGTGCATTAGATTGACGTTTGTGGGTATCGTTGCTGTAAGCCCTCACGAGACTACAACTCGTCCACTAGGGACATCTAGGGGTTTAAAGGCTTGTTGCATATGTTAAATACAACTGTGATCCCTACGAAAGTGGCTTAGTTTAATTTCATTTTTGTTTATTGCACTTTATTTTGTTGTTTTGCTCGAGGACTAGCAAAATGTTAGGTTTGAGGGTGTGATAAGCGGTAAATATATCAGTATTTACTGTCCCTTTGACTTAATATTTTGTATAGTTTCTTGAGTTTTGTGAATATTTTGATTTGTTTTGTGTTATTTTGTAGATAAATAAAATAACAGGACTCTCTCGAATCAAATTGAGGCTAAAACTGCAAAAAAGCGGCCAAAAAGGGTAAAAATGTAAATTTCCTGCTAAAATGCACCGTTTGCTAAAATACGCCGTGTTAAAATACGTCGACTGCTATCATGCGCCACTAACGTGTGCCAGACACGTGTCGTAATCACAGTAGACTAGCTAACATGCACATTTGCTAACATGCGCCTACCACGTGTCGACATGACAACAATCGTGCTAACGTGCGCCTAACACATGTCATCATCCCATGCTGCCGACAGTACACATCATTGATGACGTTAGAGTCGCGACGTGTCAAGCATTTGGTGTCGCGACCCCAAACCAATAATTCAGATGTCGACGCTGCCGACGCCACATGTCACGATCACGTTTAATCAACAGCGTGTCACGACGCGCAATGTGGTCTACGTCGCGACGTGCGGGATATGATTTTTACTATAAATAGAAGCTGAAATCAGAACGAAAATTCATACATTCTTCTGGGGAATTCCTTAAGAATACTAAGAAGATTGTATCTTGCTTGTTTATTTACAGCTTTATGTATTTAATTTTATTTATTTTACGCAATAATTATGTCTTTTCTTTACTTTTCAGTCTTTATTTTACTTTTCAGTATGAGGAGGTTGATGGGGTTTTAAGGGGGAATATCGGTAACGCAGCGGAATAGTGGAAAATCAAAATTTTCCGATTTCAAAATTTTTCTCGGATCAATTAAATAAACTTATTTATTTAATTATCCAATTATCAAATTATGAAAAATTACACAAGAGATCAAATTTCTTGGTAATTACCGAATTGCCCTAAAACTTTGTAAATTGATTATTTTTGCCAAAAAATTATCAAATATAATTTTGGATGATTCTAAATCATTTCTAAAATGTTTTTCAACACATCTAATGCATCAAAATCAAATTTCACACAAATCCCCAATTTTTGAGTAATTGTCGTGAGCACCCCAAATTTTCAAGTAATTACATTTTGGTCCATTTTGTTCAAAACATGCCAAGATCAAATCTAATCAACCCAAAAATTTACATGAATCATATTCATTCCATAATACATCACATATATGAAAAGCCTCAAATTTGGAGTGGGTTAAGAACCCTAATTTGTCAATTTCATCAAATTGTCCAATTTCACCAAATTTACAAAATCCAACACTTTAATCCATTCAATACTTTACCAATCTAGCCTCACCACTTTGAAACAACTATAGAAAAATTCTAGGTCACCAAGGAGTGGCTTACCAACTCTAGAATGGCAACTTGATTTTCCAAAAATCAAAAGTAAAGCTTTGAAACCATTTCAAGCTTACTTACATGCATCAATCTTTCATCAAAGTTCACAACCAAAATAAGCACAAACCATAAGAAGAGAGACAACACCAAAGCAACACAAAATGATGCTAAGCATGTTAGAAACATTTTTCATGTTGAAGACTTTGAAGAATAACTTACAAAATAATGATTTTCCAAGCCATCTTCATTTAGCCTTCAAGCTTTTCTCTCAACTACTTTTGTGTTTGTTTTATGTCAAATGAATTTGTTCTAACCCTAAAAGATGAAACAAAACAATATATACCTCACCAAAAGGAGCCTTGGCCGAATTTGATGTAGTATAAAATATCTAGATATTATTTTTTGTTTCATTTAAAGTTTCTTTAATCAACTTGCAACTTGAATCATTACAACTTTAATGAAATTCAACAAGTCAATAAAAGGAACTCAAAAATATAACAATTATATTTGTTTAAGGTGTTGGCCGAAATTTACAATAAATGAAAGGAAAATGATATTTCATTTTTAATAATTTAAAATAAATACTCAAGGAAGTCAAATCCAATTTGACAATATTTTCCTTTAATGTAAAGTCAAACATTTACACTAATAATCATTTCCTAACTTTATCATTTGGTGAGATATTTACATTTTAATTATATTAATCATTTAACAATTAAATAATTAATTAAATACAAATATCTCAAATATATGTATTATATTTACTTAAATATCTCAAATACATATATTGATGATATATGTCAAATACCTTTATTTGACAATTTATTAATGTATTTTTAATAATATCATATATTAAATACAAATACACATTAATTAGGAAATGACGGTTCGGCCCGTTCGCATGTATTTTTCGTTTAATGTTTAAACGATTTATAAATAATCATAATTATTCATAAAAGTTTCCCTAGTGCTCTACGAGTATATTTCATTAGTGAGACTCTCTAGATTCAGGTATATCCGTCACAAAATCCAATTTTGTGTCCATAATTTACCCACTCGTAAATTATGACGACCACAGATAAACTAGCTGAATCATACAGGTTGAGGTCATTGCATACGTATAATCTCTCCGTCACAGGTATCCGGATAATCCCAGAGATATAGATGTAAACGTCAAATCTCGATAGGTATTATCCCGTCGACATTTCTATTAGCAATCTCTAAATAACACTCGGAACTTACTTCCGAAGTTTACTGTGGCCACAGATTTAACAGATTGCTAATCACATATGGACTACCTATGCTCTGTACACAGAACTGACAGATCATATCTTGACACACACAGGATATCCTGAGGATCGGTCCACACCTAACGAACAAGCGGATGTCTGATCTAAATAGATCGGTGTCGTGACTACCATCTAAGTGACTGCCATCATCCATAATTGTGTCTCAAGTCGAAGGACCACCATGCTACTCAACCCGAGAAGATTCTTATTGACGTTGGTGTACCATCCATTAAGAATATTCGGTGAGTCGTTCAGTGTTTATCTACTATAAACACCTACACGTCTATACGAGTCTCCCAAGACTCATGGTTCATTGGGATAAACCATCGGACCAAGTCTCGATATACGACATGTACCGGTCTCAACCGTTTGACTAACCGACCCGTGTTAGTAAATCTTGACCAGGAACAATATTTGATAATATACATTTAGTAGTGACACTTCCCAATGTCAATTACAAACTAACTTTGTAACTGTGTACTGCATTATATATTATCGGGCCTTTGTCTAATATACATATCACTAAACCACATTTAGTTTCAATCTAATAGAAATTAGATCGAATACGTATATAAAAACAAGAGGTGTAACCACTAAGTAAGTAATATTATGGAAAAAAAGGGGATGTTCGTATTCATGAATCAGGCATAAATACGGTCTGGATTGGCGCTCTGAGCACCAACCCCAACAGAGGTAACTCTCCATTGCTGGGGTTAAAGGTAAACTTTTCATTACTAATATTTAGATTAATCTCCCTTAATTATAATATATAAACTATTTAAAACTTGATTTAATGGGATACCGCCTTTATGGTCGGTTGGACTTAATAAAATTGATTTTAACCTGACTAAATTGGATACCGCCTTTATGGTCGGTTGGAATTAATCATAAATTTGACTTAATCAGGATACCGCCTATATGGTCGGTTGGTAATGTCATGCAAAGTTAATATATTATAATAAGGGAGATATCTAAAATAGACGTAATAAAAGTGGATCCTCTAACCCAGTATTTTCTTTATTGTTTATTTTACCTTTTTAATTTCCAAGCTTTTACTTTATGTCATTTTATGTATTTACGTTTTTACTAGTCTTAGATATGTGTTGTAACTAAACCTGTTTTCTGAGGTTGTGATGAATTCCAATATCACCAGTTTATAAAGGGTTATTTTATGGTTTGGGTAATATAAATTTTTATTTATTGAGCCTTAAGCTTAATGCTTCTTGTTAACTGACCATTAATAAGATTGATTTGGTAAACCTAAAATGAACTTGGAAAAAAGATTTTAGGTTTCACCCTTAGACTCAATAGCCCACGATCTCCCTTAAGGATAAATAACCCTTAATATAGGAATATACCTGTCGGGCGGGGGTAACCATAATTGGAACTTAATCTTAATGAATTCAGATAACTTGGTTGACATAGGAATATGATTAATTGGGTTATACTGGGTATTTGCATCTGACCATCGGAAGAGGCTTTTGCATAAATTCGTGTTCCAGGTTAATAAACCAATATATTACACAAACGTGAGATAACCACTTCATCTTTAAAAGATATTGGAAGGATTCACAACCCTGAATAGTTTAATAATATTGAATTTTCCTTTAATTTACTTTCGCGCTATTTTTACTTATTTTAAGTTTAAAATCACCATCCAATCAAACAACCAACCCATTAGATACTCGTAAATATTCGGCTTCACAAATTAATAACTTAGGTATTAAGTCCTCGTGGTATCAATATATTTTATACTACTTGAACGATACGTGCACTTGCGTTATACGTGTGTGATCACGCTGATCAATTGTTTATGAAAAGGTTTTTGAATCTACATTCATTCTTATTTAAGGGTCATGATTGTTGGGAAAAGCCTTGATTATCAGTAGCAAAATTTAAAGATTTTGAATTTCCCATACCCATAGCCTTTTAAATCATGATTTATAAGTTAACATGCTCATCTATAAGTGGACATAAAAATTCTTATATCCTTAAACCTAATTTAATTAACAAATAAGTTCTAGGAACTTATTCTCTTCAACTGTTATGTTGTTGATGATTTTCTTCTTCTTATCCGATCACGGATAAGTCCTCTCGATTTTGGACCTCTAATTATAGTCCATATGAGTTTTTGGTCAAATGATTGTGTGTTGAAATACATTGTGATAGGTTGTTCTTTGATTGATGCCACTCAATTAAGGGACTGCAGGAGCGAAGTAGGGTTTACCACTATGCCTATGATGTCGGCGACCACTACACTGTTAGGCTAACAGCTTGTAAAGAGTACGAATAGCCCCACAGGGGGACTAACCAGAGAATATTAGAGTCACCACCTGTATGAGACACTGTGAACGATTTAAGACTGCACTACACCCCTCGCAATATCTGACCTTAAATCCGTTCGAGTTCGGAATGGTCTATTACTGATTGCAATATATTATTTATGCTCAAATGAGGTATCTCTACATCTTATAATGCAGTCATATGAAATATAATTTATAAAACATACAAATAATAAAATACGATAAACAAATAAAGTTTAAATACGGAAATAAACTGTTTCAACAGTAATTAAACAAGCTAAAGTATGCAATAGGTGGGCCTGGCCTCGGAGAAACATGACCGAACATGGCCAAGATCGGCAGGATATAGTTGTGCACATCCGGGCGGACTTGCATAAAGTCAGGCTGGGCGTAGTCCAGAAATGCAGAAATTTTCATATACAATAACATATATAATAAACATGTATGTTGGATATATTAATAGCGTAATGGTCATCTCTTAGTGGTACGTGGAGTTGCATCCCGAGTGCGAACCATATTATTGTCTATTCGGAATCAGATATGGAACTTACATCCGAGTTTCCATCCCATATACCACATGGATCATACGACTGAATATCATTCATGTCCGACCGGACATAGGACAACTCTGGCTGGATTCTTTTACAAATCACACAGTAAGCAGAGCATAACATGCATATCAACTTTATCTTGGACAGTAAAATAAAAAAAAAATGCATACCATCAAAAGCAGTAAAATGAAACAACTAAATATACATAAATTAATGGTGACGAGCGTAACACAAAATAGCGAAGCATGCAATGAACTACAGAAAGTAAGCACAACCGAATATATCTATCTTCAGTTGGATGTGTGTGCATGTCCCACCGGAGATACTGTGTTATCACATAAACTCCAAAATGTGTATAAATAAGCAGGGTGCCCTTAGGTCTTACATTTGCGTATAGATTGGCTCTGAAGATGACTTTGAAGTCTGGGTTGTTGTTGGATTCATACCAGGGGATATGAAACTCCAAGGATCGGTGTTGTTTCTCTTCCTAAAGTTCTAGGATGTCACTGTTTCAGTAGGGTTTTCTTTGTTGTTTCTGGATTGTCCAAAACTATTTTTGGTGAAGGGGAAAACCTCTTTATAGGTGGCAGACAGTGTTTGAACATGGAAGGGGGGAGCAGAATCTCATTATTCCCTCCTCTGTGTTTGGCGTTACTGACGTTGCTGTATGCTACAACGCTCGACACAAGTCCGACCGGATGTATAATTTGAAATGTAAGTCCGACCAGACGTTTATCAGTCCGTGACTTCAGCTGTAGGCAATTTGCACGTGTATTGACCAATTAATACATGTCCAGCCAAATGTGTAATTTGAATTCTATATCCGGCCGTCCATAATCAGATTTCGTGTCTTTGGTAACTGACAATCTGCTTATTCAATGATAGCTTGTGTTTTGTCCGGTCAAATTTAGGGTTTCTAAAGTATATCAGGCAGAATTTCATGGTTAAAGAGAAGGTAGCCAAACATAAATTATGTGCAATTGGCTTTTGGTTATATTTTCTGAATTCTTTGGAGTTCTTTTCCTTCCTGACACTCATAATTATAATTTTCCAAACTTTCAGTAGATGTCTCCATAAAAGACTCATCAAGTTATGTATAAAAATGCAATGTCTACATGGACTTAAGAGTTTTGGGCAGGTTTATGCTATTGTGAGAGAGGATCCTAAACATACAATCTACTAAATATTTGTGATTCTTGAACGTGAAATTCGAATTCTTACAAAGCCATAAAAGTTTTCCATTATATAGATGATGCTTTCCCACTCGATAGAGGAAAATCTCACCCAAACCACGTCTTGCCAAAATAAGACTTGTCCATTAAGTGATATACACCTTACGGGATAAAGATATTACCCTAGATTGTATAAGATTTAGTAAAAGATTTGGAAAAGAGCAGTACTAAGATGAGTGATCTCTTGGGAAGCCCTCGTATTGTACCCCATTTTTAAGTAGATCGTAATTTTAAATTAATCCAGGAAACTGATTTTGGTCAACAATTTTGTCTGTGACGCAACTATTTAGGTTATATCTCAAGTTGGACATGGTGTTAATCATAATAAATCAAATGCACATGATTTATCTTTTACCGAATCTATCATGACGTCTAACAATGTGTCATGATCCCAAAGTAAGAAAAAGTAATAAGAATTCATAAGAATCTTTTTGTATACACTGTTCGTTTATGATCTGATCATTTGCCCATCTTATATCTTGCAAATGATTTAGGGCATAAAATGTGTTTGATCGAAGATGTAAAGTTGATCATATCCGTGATGTGCATGCAAGAATTTTCAATTGGAAAATTTTCACTATGGTTATAATCTTTCATATATCATATATATCAACTAGACCGGCCAAGGTTCCGGTTCCGAACTGGAACCGAACCAGAATCGTATTTTACCGGTTCGATTCGGGTTCTGACCCCAACCGAATCGGTTGGAATCGCTGGAACCGAACAGTTCCAGCGGTTCCAACCGAAATAATAAGGTTTCAGTTGGAACCGTACTTTCCCCAACGGCTAGTATCCGTTGGGCTGGGCTCCCCACCCCAACGTATACAAACAAAAAAAATTACCAAATTACCCATAATAACAGTAATAAAACGGTAAATTTTAGGGGCATTTTAGGTATTATAAAAATATTCTAAAAATGTATAAATATTTCAACACACCAATTTCTCAATTCTCAATTCTCTCAATTCCTACAATTCTCTCATTCTCAATTCTCTCATTTACAATTACAAATTGTAATTTATCATTCTCAATTCTATAATTCTTTAAAATTTCTTAAACAATAAATGACAAGCTCATCTGAGAACACAATGTCAAATATGCCAACTCAAGAGAACGGCTCTAGTATCGGTAACAAATGACAAGCACATCTGAGAACAAAATGTTAAAAATTTAAGTTCAAGTTCTTTAATTTAACAATTTTATTTTTAATTTTTTTAGACAAAAATTTTATTTATAATTTAATATTAGGTCTAATATCAACCACATTTGGGAGTTAATAAGAGTAAAAAATTGCCGTTGCCATGTTATTGTGCACTGCACTTGTTCATGTGCTTTCGTTCCCTTCAAAATCACATTTATATTTTTGCATATACAAATATTATATGATCATAAAGCTGTTAAGCATGTTTTCGTTCTCACAAAAAATAAATAGTTGTGTTATTTTATCCCCTGACAATAAACAAAATAATAGAATTACAATATTCTTATTATTTTTCTTATTTGACATTCCATTCGAGGAAAACAATAATTTTCAAAAATAAATATTGTTATGATGTTTAGAGTGATGTGACCATTGCTTTTTAGGAACACTTTACGAGATGCTTCAATAGTTCAGTATACTTCACATCAAGAATATTGATGTTATAATTTAATCATTAAAAAGCCAAAATATGTAAGAAATTTTCCAATATTTAATCGATAGGTATAACATTATTCACATGGAGTGATAAAATCGTGCAACATATTGAGATGCTAACTATAAGGTCGGTATTTATACTCACTATAACATTTCCAATACATAAATATATAATTCAGGTCGGGTGATTTAGCGATGAATTTTCAAAAAAAAAAAAAATTTTCACATTTAAGTAAATTATAACTGCGAATTTACTTTCCTTCTTTTTATATAGGAGTATGTTTGATGTAGATGATGTAATAAAGTCTAATTTGGAGATGTGTGTAATATTTTTTTTAGAGTAATATTTATCCTTAATTTGTGTTGACAAAGATTGAATCAAATTTATTTCAAGATACAATCAAATAAATCAAATATGCAAGTCAAGAGTATTTGAATACTTGCTTGAGAACTTTGTATAAAAGATAAAGAATAGCATAAAGTTTTTTTTTTTTTAAACTTATGTATATCTAAATTTCGTCCAGATATAACACACACACACATATATATTGATAAACAAGGCAGTTGATCCTTCAAACCATATGACTTTTCAATCAAAAAACATGGCTTTTCATTTCAAATTAAATATATATTTTTTCATCCAAAAAATATGTCTCTTCGTTTTTGTTCATGTATATTTACAATTTTCCAAACACATATACAAATTCATTTTCCATTTTGTCAGAGGCATTGCCTACACGAGGGAGTATCCCCCTCGACCCACCGCGAACTGACCTAACTGGTATGTAAATATTATATTTTTATACATAAGGGAAGTGAACTCCAGAGAATTCAGCCTTCTCTCAGATTAGAGTATCCGACCCTACATCCGACCAGACATATGACAGTTGTCGGTTAGTTTGTAGATTGTCAATCACTGGAATCATGAGATCTGAATAATGTCATTCCAGACATATATTTGAAATAAATGTTTGGTCGGACATGTATTGAGCTGTTAGCCAGTGTACATATTTTCAATTACTGAAATCACGAAATTGGTTAATATCCGACCGAACATATGCCTCGAGATAAACATCCGGACATCGATCAAGCTGTAGCTAACACTGCAGATTGGCAATCACTGGAGACATGAAGAAGATTTGATTTGCTATTCCCTTTTTAGTATAAATTTAGGCACTATAAAATAGAGCCCAAACTATTCACAAAGGACCCAAGTTTTGACACCTAGAAATTCAAAACTAAGAAATATGAAATACGAATACTAAAACTCTACCTCGCGATCCCACGAAGCCTATGGATTTCATCCTATGCGGCAAGCGACTTAACAGTAATCTAGTTCTCAGAGATGCTTTCTGAGATAACTACACTTAAGGTACGATTTAAGGGCTCCATGATTTTATTTCCACTCTTTATTTCCTGCTTTTTTATTTTATTCTTGCTATGACACAATATCTCCGGCCATACTTGATATTCGTCCGGCCGGACATGCACAAAGTCAGAAATGTCCAACCATATTTGAAGAACATCCGGCCGTATCCAATTATTATTTTCCTTTGGTATATATGATAAAAACCCGGACATAAATCCATAGCCGATTTCGAATGGACTGTAGTATGGTATTTATTCGGGATAGAACTCCACATACGACTGAGAAATAATTATACACAATCTGCTTTTATTATTACCATGTTGTTTCTAGCTTGTTATTGTAGTAATGCATGTTTATGCGTTTGTTATCTGTCTGGGTCGCGTGGAATGTTAGGTTGGACTCATTGTATATCCGGTCGGACATCCCTAATGAGAAATGATATTCGGTGTGGCTTCGGGCACTCACCCGGTTTTGTCTAATTATGGTCTTACTATTATTTTTCTATTTTTTCAGTAGTTTATTTATTGATATCCAGTAAACTTATTGCTTCTTTACTTTTGTTATGATTTTATCATTATTGTGCTATTACAGTTCTATTAGTATTATTATTTATCCATGATTCTGTATTCCTGTCCTCTCAGGTTTATAAAGATATCCGGCCAGACTTGAATTAAGTCCGACAAGACATTTAATGACAAAGTATGTTCGGTCAAGCTTCTCTGAAGCCAGGCCGGCGAGATATGTACCCCACATTGTTTACTTAATTTTTGTTTAATTGTTGTTTGTCTATTTTCGCCTATGTTTTATTGCTATTTTATTACCGTTTTTCCATTTATCGCCTATTTATTACTATTGCTCCATATGTTTCTGCACATCTTTACCTTTCTGATTTACAAATATATCCGGCTAGACATGTCATATGTCCGGTCGGACATCAAAGACTATAAAAATATCCGGCCAGGTTTCTTCGATGCCAGACTGGTGAGATATATGTCATGTCTTGTTTAATTATTATTTGGGGCTGCTGTTTTAACGATTTCCAAACATTTTATGTTTATCCATTTTTTTTTTTGCCTTTATTATTTAATGTTTGTGCTATTGTATGTTTTTAAAACTTTCATTGTGTGATATCGTATTATAAGACATAGTGATACCTCATTTAAACCTGAATATTATACTGGCATTAGTAAGCAATCATTCCGAACGCAAATGGGTTTAAGGTCGGACCTTGCGGGGTATGTAGTGCAGGCTTAAATCATTCACATTATCTTATACTGGGTGGCGGCTCCTTCATTCTCTGGGTAATCCCTTATGGGCTATTCGTACTCTCTACGGGCTGTGAGCCTCACAATGTCGTGGTCGTTGGCATTATAGACATAGTGGTAAACTCTGATTCGCTCCTACAGATGGAAACT